>CM031241.1:488121916-488346143 GCA_018340775.1 Taxus wallichiana var. yunnanensis | reverse complement strand
GCCTCGGTGACATTATGCACACTAAAGTAGACTTCCAACTATTTTATCCATTTATCCAGTAATTTTGCATCTACTTGTCCTTCAAAATTCTTTATTTCCACTTTCATTTCAACTTTAAAAGGTGTATGTGCAGATTTTACCTTCTCGCTTACAATTGGTGTCTCTTCATGCTCTTCCCATTCTTCCTCTTCATGGCTCTTTCCAATACCGAATTTTTCGGCTAGTGCTCGAACCACCGAGTCCATGGAATCTTTCTTAACCGAAGTCGTCTTTTGCAGATCTGAAAGCTCTTCTTGTTTTCTATGCAATCTATCCATCATGGTCTCTAGCATCTCGACTCTACGGACCAAGTTCTCTTCCTCCATTTGAGCTCGAACTCTTTGTTTCCACTTCTTCGTAGAAATATCTGGCTCATAAGGTAAAACTTCTTCACCTTTGGACCTTGTCACTGTCATACAAAATCACAAGAAAGATTCGAATACCACAATCCTGGATATATAATCAGCTCTGATACCAAAATGATCCGTAAAAAATTCTACTTTGGAACTCTACAAATCACTCAATTATGATGTTCTACTTTCAACTTTGGAAAATGACAAATTTGCTTGAAAAATTAAAGCTTCATGATTGATTATCTAGTGCTATAGAAAGGAAATAGTAGAGAAGGAAAGAATTCAAAACTTCAACACCAACAATTTTATCTTGAAACCTCCAATGGAGGAAAACCAGTCGGGAAGGGCAATTGCTCTTTCTTCCCACTTTTATTGGTCTAATATAGACAATTACAGATTACAATAAGTATGAAAAGAAGCAACAATGTAAACCTTCTCTCCAATTACTTGTTTGCTCTATTTCTACACCTTGCTCCTACAATTCCATTCCAACACTGAAGATCTTGCTCACTTGCTCTCATTAAACTCTACTTCTCGATCTCTCTAGATCTTCGAATGCCCATTCTCTTGCTCCTTTCATGCATTTATAGGCCTTCCCATGTCCTCCCGTGCACTGGAGGATGTGAAAGGGCATGGAAGGGGAAGAGACATGGTTGGCACTTCAAATTCGCGTCCATTTGTGTTCCATTCTTCTTTTCTATTCGAAAGTGTCAGGACCGCCGCCCTAAGCGGACCTAAGCCAAGAAGACCGCCGCTTCACAGACCAGCGGTTCCTTCCCAGAGCCTCCGTTTATTTTATTCTTTTTTTCTTATTTCTCCTTCTCGTGCTGATAGAACCGATGAAGTGGTGTGTTTTTCTGGATCCCTATGGATCAAACAATGTCCATCTGTGTAGTAATTCCTCAATTATGTTGGGTAGTCCTCCCTCGTGTTGTCCTTGTTCCCTCCTCCATGTGATATAACATGCCTGCACAATTGAACTGGATGGAAACATTGTTGGTGGATGGACCGCTGAAGTGGGGTTAAAGAGAGGGGAAAGCCAGGGAGTCCCTAGATGATCGAGTTGAGTATTGGCGTGGGCATAAAGCCAAGCTGATTAGTTGAGCCTAAGAGAACGTGAAAAGGCGAGTAAAACCACGAGGTTCGTAGTCGAACCTCATGTGCACACCGACCACGAAACAAAGGCAAAGCCACGGTTCATATATATGAAGCCACGAATCGCAAGAAAACCACAAATCGCATGAGGAGGAGGCCAACAGTCGAGGCTAGCAGGTGAGGTAGTGGACGGTTCATGATCGCAGAGGCACGCCGAGCTCAACATATTGCGAAGAGGAGGGGCTCAAAGCTTAATGAATACCACAATTTTATTACATTCAAAAGGTATTCATCACATTTACAGAAAGCAGGGGTCGTGGGATCTCTTGCAAATGCAACGTTGCAGAGGATCAAGGCAAGAAAATGCGTTGCTCCAAGGCAGAGCATGCAAATTCGGTGAGACCCGGATGCCAATGCAAATCTTGAATATGTTAGAACATTATAAAACCAAAAAAAAGTTATAGATGAAAACCCTAGAGCTAATCAAAGGAAGTAGATTCAAGAAATTGTTAACATTGGTAATTCAAAAATAGAATATGTAACATTGTTAATCAAAGAAATAGAAGATTCAAGAAAGCACTTTAAAAAAATTGGGTAAGATCAATTTCGTGAGAATGTTCATTGTTGATTTTGCTAATTTATCGAAGCCTTTGACTGCTATGGTGAAAAAGAATATGAGTTTCAGTTGGACAGATGAAGAGAGAATCAATTTGAGGCTATTAAACAAGCTATTGTTCAAGCTCCAACACTTACAAATCCAAACTTTTCAAACAATTTTATATTGTATGCATTTGCAGGGGTTGAAACAATTTCAACTATCTTAACTCAATTGAATCATGACAATTTAGAGCAACCCATTGCTTTCTTTAGCAAAGGGCTACATGACTATGAAGTGAAGTATACTTTTGTGGAAAAGCAAGTACTTTATGTTATTAGAGGCTTAAAGAATTTCAGATATATGCTCTCTAATAATAGAATTCATGTTATGGTTACTCACCCAAGTGTAAAAGAGTTTTTGTTAAGCAAGGATTTGAATGAAAAGAGAGCTGGTTGGATCACAAAAGTCATGGAATATGACGTGGACTTCAAGGTAACAAAGTTGATCCGAGGAAAAGGGTTATGTGAGCATTTAGTTTCAGATTTGGAGTCAAAGAAAGATGTTGTTTTTGCACTCACGGATCAGCCACAAGCAGCTGAAATACCATCTTCTGTGAGTTGGACACAAGATATGATTAATTACTTGCATGTTGGTATTCTTCCCCAAGGTTTGGATAAGACAAAAAAAGGTATTTCCAGTTACAAGCTATTCCTTTTGCACTCATTGATGGTATATTGTTTAAAAAGGATATTAATGGTGTTCTTCTGAGATGTGTAGAACCTTCACAAGTTGACAGATTATTGCAAGAATTCCATGAAGGTTTATCAGGTGGCCATTATGCTCCAAGGACTACTGCTCTCAAAATAATGAAAGCAGGTTATTATTGGCCAAGTATTTTCAAAGATTGTTATGCATGGGTCAAAAGATGTCAAAAGTGTGCTTTCTTTGTGGGTAAGGAAAAGCTTGCAGCCCTTCCTCTTCATCCTATTTCAGCAGATCAACCCTTTATGCAGTGGGGATTGGACTTTATCGGAATGATTAACCCACCATCCAGTTTGGGTCACAAGTGGATTCTTACTGCCACTGATTATTTTACCAGATGGACAGAAGCAGTTGCATTAAAAGAAGCAAATGAAACTAGTGTGCTTGACTTCTATGAAGGTATTATTACTAGATTTGAAGTTCCTGTTACTATTATTTCAGATAATGGTCTTGCTTTGGTTGGTACTAAAATTACAGAGTGGGCTGTCTAGAATGGTATTTATTTGAGTACTTCATCAAATTATTACCCACAAGGTAATGGTCTTGTAAAATCAACTAACAAAAATTTGTTGAAGATTATTAAAAGAGTTTTGGATGAAAATCAAAGATCTTGGCACACCAAACTCAAAATAGCTTTGTGGGCTGACAAAATCACTCCCAAAAGGTCTATTGGTAATTCTCCTTACATGTTGGTTTATGGCAAGGAAGCAAGACTCCCAATTTCTCTTGAGCTGCCCGCTTTAGAGCTTATTCATCAATTAGAGTTATTGGAAGCAGGTCCCATGGAGGTAAGATATGTTGAACTTATGTAGTTGGAAGAATTGAGAAATGAAGCCATGCTCACCATGGAAGTTCACCAAGCTCTGTAAAGAAGAACTTTGATAAGAAAGCAGTTGCAAGAGTCTTTCAAGAGGGTGATCTTGTCCTTAAGTGGGATGCAAATAGAGCAAAACCAGGAAACCACACCAAATTTGATGCTATTTGGAGTGGGCCATATGTTATTTCAGCTTGCAAGCCTCACAATGCTTTTCAGTTATCTCAATTGAATGGCGAAGAACTACAAATTCCAGTTAATGGGATTTTCCTCAAAGCTTGTTATTGAGGATTCAACATCATTAGAATAGTTTACTTTCCAATAAGTGCTTGCATGCACATTGCTTTTCCAATTTTCATAGTTAGTTGTCTTTTCAATAAGTGCTTGCATGCACATCTTTTCCTTTTGTTGGAGAGGGTATTTCAGTTGTATTGATTCAAAGGATACAAGCTTTCCAAACTTGTGTGAAGCAGTTGTTGCAGAGGTATGTGACTCCATAGCCCAATGGATGCAAAAGACCACTGATCTCCTTGTTTAGCAGGACAAACAATCCCGTGATGTCGCCAAAATGTTACCATATTTCCAAGCCAAAGGTATTTGCGCCAAAGGAAGACTTTGCATGAAGGTGCAAATAAAATAAATAAATAAATATGGGTTGTTCTAATGTTTTGGCGCCAAGGAGAGATAAGGAGAGATAAGGTGCATGAAATAAATAAAATAAACAAAAGGAGCTTTAGTTCTAAAGTTGGCGCCAAGGGGTGGAAAGGTGCATGAAATAAAATAATTTATTAATTGTTATTTCAAGCGTCAGGATAAAGATAGAAAAAGATAGCAGCAATTGACTGAGGTGTTAAAAATGGAGTTAAACAAAAATAGATAGTTGTTTCCCCATGCGCCAAAGATAGAGAAGGGAAATTAATTAAAAATAGAATGTTGTTCTAAAGTTGGCACCAAGGATAGAAGAAAATAAATAAAGCATGCAGCAGTCTATTCTTAGAGGTTGGCGCCAAAGTTAGACAAGGGAGATTTTACTAAAATAAATTGTTGTTCATTCATGCAAGACATGCAGTTGGTCTAGAGGAAGCGCCTAGAATCTTTGCATGCCTTTGAGCACTATGCAGCCCTCGGTGATTGGCAATTCAAATATGGTGGCCATGGAATTAGCGGAGGAATTGTAAACGCAAAATCAGATTCTCTGACGTTTTGTTGTGATTGTGCACCAAAAATGCCGAATGAAGGGTTCTAAACCTGCTAATATTTCTCCCCTCGACTTGGAAGGACGGGATGCTCCCATTGGACCGGTCCCACCCAGGGTGACCAAGCTCAAAACTAAAGGGAAATACTCCTATGATTTCCTCCTAATAGCAGCCAAGGCAAGAGAAGTGACATGTCGATCAAGTGACCGTAAAAGGAAGCTGAAGCAGAGGCAGAAGCCAGCGTGCAGGTGAAAGAGGAGGAGGTCAAAACCTTGACCTAAGTTTGTCAACCATGTTCATATCAGCAATGGTTTTTGTATTTTCGCCTAAGTACCAGGGATGGTAGTTATAGGAAGGTAATTTTGTCATAGTTCCAGGTGGTCTTTCCTCATAGGTTTCATTGTAAACCACCCTTGATTTCGTTTTATGCATACTATATGTAGTAAGGGAGGGGACTGAAGAACCCCCCGGTTCAAAGCTCCGGTAAAAAGCATTTTCTTATCAAAAAAAAAGGTTGGCATCAAAAGGGATAAAAGGAAAATAAATTAAATTAAAAACAGCAGTCTATTCTTAGGATGGGATCAATCTTTATTGGCTGATTTTTGGTGTATGATTCATATACTTGGATGGTTGATTTGCTCTAGCATCTTCATCCTTTGTACTTGCACCTCTGAATAAAAGAAAAGGTTCATTTTGCCCTCTCATACTGTTGTTTTCAGATTATTCATTGTGTTTGTTATAGGATATTGTGTTTGCCTTAGTGTGGAATTCATTCCCTCTACCATTGTCTTTTCCTAAATCCTTGAATTAATTATGCAAAATAGTCCAGAGTTGTGCAGGTGTGTGGATCTTTAAATTTTGTGTGCGAGTTACATGCAAGTATCAAACTTTTGGTGTATCGCCCCTATTTCCCATTTTTCGCATTCTTCTCCCTTTCCTTGTCAAAGTTTTCGTTTTTTATGAGTCACAAGGGAACCAGCCCTCTCTAGAGGTTCACCTCAGCCAAAGGTCACCCAAAACCTTGAGGTGTTCCAATTTTGTCAACAAGCGAGAGAGTACACACACCATTCTCTATCAGAACTCACGTACACACACCATTCTCTATCAAGGTGCAAACAAAACGAGTAAGACATAAATAGGATCGGGTTAGATCTAAAAGGTGTGTGGATCTTTAAATTTTGTGTGCGAGTTCTAGATTTTGATGTATCGGACCTTTTTCGCATTCTTAGTCTTTTCCTTGTCAAAGTTTTCGTTTTTTTATAACCAGCCCTCTCTGAGGTTCACCTCAACCAAAGGTCACCCAAAACCTCTTTTGTCAACAAGCGAGAGAGTACACACACCATTCCTATTTATTTTTGGACTACTTTACTTTCCTTATAGGCTATCTAGATCTAACCCGATCCTATTTATCTACTTACTCGTGAGACTTATTAGACAAGTTTTAACTCCCATGTATGCATCTTATGACATTTTCTAGGTTCTTCGGACTTAATTTAGCCTTTCTTGCTAGGCTATCCGGACCTAACCTAGTCCTTTTATCTCCTTATTATATCCACTTTTTCTGGCCTACTAGATTGGCTTTATTTCTCATTTATGCACCTTATGACATCTTCTAGGTTTTTCAAACTTACTCTAGTCTTTCTGCTATCCAAACCTGACCTAGTCTTGTTATCTACTTATTTTACATTTATTTTTCAAACCTAGTAATTGGCTTTATCTCATGTTTATACACCTTATGACACTTCTTGGGTTTTTGAATATTTAGCCTTTTTATAGGCTATCCGGACCTAACCTAGTCTATTTATCTTGTTATTTACCATCATTTTATGTCTTGCTAGACCAGCTTTATCTCTCGTCTATGCACCTTATGACATTTTCTAGGTTTTCCAGACCTAATTTAGTCTCTCTTTATAGACTATCTATACTTAACCAAGTCCTATTTTACGACCATTCCATAGGCCAGTCAATCCTAACCTAGTCTTATTATCATAATTACCAGGTTCGAAAATCTGAAAAGGGTCAGAAGGGCAAAAAAATCCAAAAATCCGGAGTTCCCAAAAAATCAGAAAATTCTGATTCGGTATATATATATATATATATCATGTAAAACTAGATAATAATATTTAGTTAAATTTATGTTAATAACTAGATAATAATAATATTATTAGTTAAATTAACATTAATAACTAGATAATAATATTTAGTTATTAACGATATAAATTAAATATTGGTATTTAGTTAATAAACACTAATATCATAATAGTATTATAAAAACTAATATCATAATAATAATATAAAAATTAACATTACAAATAAAAAATAAGATATTTTTTAACGTCAATTAATATTCATTAATATATGTTACAAAGACAAACAAATATGATCATTTATTAATAAATTTCTTTATACACTAAAATTAAAACTTATTTTATTTTATATTATATTATTATTATATGTCAATATTAATAAATTGTTTGAGAATTGGTGCTCCTTAAAAATATTAATATATTATATTATATACTAAACTAGAAATATTCATATGTTAATATTATACTCCTAAGTCTATTTCCTAAAACCTAATCTATTTCCTAAAATGCATACTACGACTCACATTCAAACCTCTCTACAACCGCGGACCAGGTGAGCAACTCACTAGGGCCAAGCACTTGGACCAGCACTCTTGTCAAGCACCACTGCTCAATCACTAAACTCCAAATTGCGCCAAATCTATCTCTCCTCGCCTCGTCTCAAACACTCTACCAAAGCCTCAGGTATTCGTTCGCTTTTTTTTTTTTTGCTTTATTTGACGAACCGGATCAATATATCCGACGCCCTTAAAAATCCGGCTCGAACCGGATCTAGACCAAATCCAACCGAACTCGTAACTATGTTTATTATCCAAACTTGTCCTAGCACCTCCTTTGAGCTCACTTTACATTTGATTATACCTACTTTTAGAATCACTTATGCACGCTTGTATCATTTTCTTCTCTATTAATCTTGCATCATTAGGGTTCCTAAGAAGTTATGTGCCCTCCACTACCGAGACAAGAGTTTTAGCATGTGTTCAACTTTGCAGAAGGTAAGTTCGGGTTTTCATTTTGAGTTCTCACTTGTTCATTTTCAATTATTTCCTTTGATTTTAGTTTATTATGCATCTTTTCTTAAGACCATCTTGTGCTACACTATTGTGACACACAATGATCTATGGTCAGGGGCATATGTATACACCTTATTTTTTACTTGCTAACAATTTCTATTTACATATTTTTGGTGCATTAATCCCATGAAGTGTGAGCCTTAAGGGGAGCACCGAGAACAAGGTTTGGGTCGGCCCCTGTAACACCTTATGAGATATCATCGTGGCACTTACCCTAACTTTCCTAATGTGTCAACCTTCTTACAACCACTTTACAACCACTTGATATCCTCAAGACTACCACCTTCATATTGCCTTCATATTGCACTTTCATATCACCTTTATATCTCCTCCACATGTTTAGTTCCACCGTACACTCTCCTCCAACTCACTTTTTATGGACTATTTGTAGTTGGTGGCACATCGACAATGGTTAATGTCATCTAGTAAACATCTTTTTCTAGTTGACTATATCAACCATGGTCGATGTTATCGCTAAGTGAGACAAGAACGTAAGGCTAGATTGCCAAGAAACAAGTAGGGGTTCGAGGTGGGTTCAAATGCGGAATGTCAATTTTCAACAAACCCTTGGGTACAAAACAACACGGAAACATTTGTAAAACATATTATTAAAAATATAAATATATATTAAAAATGCATAATACTCATTTTTTGTCCATAAAAGATAAAACACTTAAAATACTTTGTATTCATGAAAGTTCAAAACATTCAACATGCTTAAATTTTCATATGTACATGATTATAATCTAGATTCTAAAATATATCATCTAGATTTTCCTCAAGTACTGCTGAAACAGAAGTATCTAGTGTTTTTATTATGATCGGTGTTTAAATGGTACATAAACATCTCAAGTACGGCCTAAAATGGTACAAGTTGTGCACTTTGAGACTATTTTAGAGTTTCATAAACATTTCAGGGGAGAACCAGTACCCGACGTCAATATGCGTGTACGCTGCTCTGGTTGGCATTTACAGGTATTCGAGGCTTCATGTTGTATTCCCTATTTATAGCTGCTATTGTCATCATTTTTAAGGATATCATCAAATTGTTTGTTATGCATGCACTTGCAAATTTGCCCTTTAAAGGTTAAGAGGTCTCGGTCTAATCAATCATATATTTGCAGGTCATCACTAGAGCATTGAGTTATTAGGAGACACAAGAAAAGGATTTGCACCAGCAAGGTCTACCTCAATCTTTAAAGTCTCCAACTTTGGTCTACTTGGGTCTTCTACCTATCCCTCTTGTGATTCACCCACAACAATCTCTTATAAGGTGCTACTAGCCCAAGCGAGAGATTAATACACCTATATTGTTGTCAAAGGTAAATATCCCCAATCCTAAACTCTTTTCTTTATTGTTGCTTGATTGATTATGTTGATGTATCATGTATTGACTAGGATAGTGTAGCATATATTTGTCTATTACTTTATTTTTCTTTTAATAGCACATGCCTACCACCTAATGGCATTATAATCCTTAGTTTAGGACTAGCTTTTGCTTATTATCTCAACTCTTAGGATCCTAGTAAGACTCCATTCCCATATCTAAGATTAGACTTCCAAACCCTACACTTTTGATACAAGTGTGGATTACACTTGTATAAGATCCACAACTATTACGCCTTTAGGCTCTAGTTTTGGCTTGTGTGTTGGTCCTAGTAGGATCTTCTACTTGTATTCTATATTAATGAGAAAGAGGATAACCACATTGACCATCTTAGCTGCCATACACAATTCACCAATATTCTTTCAAAATCATGCCCACAACATCCCCTTCTTTTCAAGCAGGCCCTTAGGGGTCCCAATGCCCTTTAAAGTACAAGTAAGGTTAAACAAAAATGAAAACGAAAAAGAAATGGTAACAGATCCAAAATGTGGAAACATTGATTTTCCAAGAACCCTTGAAGTGAAACGACATGGAAACTCCATCTATCAAATATATAAAAATGCATGGTTCTTACCCATTTTTAGTCAGTAAGAGGCAAGTCACAAAACACTATTATTTTTCTGTTTAGGATTTACATTTTGCAGCTTTAATTTTTTTATTGACATGTTTAACTATGGTTAGGGGTGTCTTTAGGGTAGGTGAGTTTAGTTCAATAAAGTGTCAGAAACGCCTAGGTACATGCCAAAAGCAACCCGAAACCATCATCCCATTTCTAGCATGTACCCAAACTTTACAAACGTTTTGGAGGCATTCACTTCCAATGTGTTTAAACAAGAAAGACCCCGTGCAAGGGATGTTTCCTATAACACAAGTACAAGCAAATTTCAATCTTTCCTTTTGAAGGAAACTTTGATGGAAACAAAATAGAAAAATTCTTGGACCAATCAGAATCATATTTCTCTGTAAATAATGTTTGCGATAGAGAAATGACAACATTTCCCGTGTTAAAAGTTGCTTCCCGCATCAAAAAGTGGTGGGATGGACATTATCTTCAAAACATTAACAAATAGGATGAGGATGTATTAACACTAGACCAAAAGATGCTCCGGCAAAACTTAGTCAGAGTTTGTAAGGCCCATTAGAGAGGAGTGCTACCCTATGAAAAATAATTGTGGCCAGTACACAAAGTTGCAACAATTGCACCAAGATCAAGAATAGACAATGAAATTATGCTCAAAGGCACACTATGCAAAAATAATGCAGTTGTTTTTTATGATACATCCAAGACAAAATAAAAATCTTAAAGGTCGAGACATTGAGAGAAGCCTTGTGTATGAGGTTAAGATCAAAGAAAACATCATGTGTAGAGGCAAGAAAGATACCACTCCTGACAATAATGATGTCAAGTCTGACAGTATGCAACACGGCCAACACCTTCAGCCAAAGTCTCCTTCAAAGGTGGTCTCCCTAAATAAGAGTCCACACAAGGGCTCAAGAAAGCGATGCAACTTCCACAAAAATATGAGGCACACAAACAAAAATGTCATGCCTGAAAAGCATTGTTGGTTGAGGTAAAAACCGCAACACCAACTCCAAAATAAGCCCCCACACCAACATTGGCGCCACTTTCCATGTTTGACAAAGGGAAGTAGACAGCAGAGGCTTATCCCTACCCCATTGTTGACAGCTGACATGATACAAGTTCCCCCAAAACCAAAGGAGGGGGAGCTTCTCTTTCATTCACAACTATCAGCCACGATTTTCACACAACAAATGACATGTTCCTAAACATGTCAAGAATCTCAATTTGAATCAAAACGGTAATGAGAAATAATAATGTCAGTTGTGGGATCTACAACAGCTGAAGGATAAACGCACATGTATGTAAAGAGAGCTGTCAAGGTCATAGGATATGGAATTTTTTGAATACCCTCAAACTGAAATGTTAATGTATTGTAAGACTAAGAAAGGAGAAGAAATATTTATTTTTTGTAAAATCATTTCAAACCGCATTTTACTAATTAAAGAGAAGAAAATATGTGGCGCCTCATTTTACTAATTAAAGAACTCTGGTCAGGGAACTGTTACGGAAAACTACCTAATGACTGTAAAAAGAAAGGTAAAATGAGTTTCTCTCTACATCTATGAGTGTTTGAATAATCGCTGCTGATAGAAAACCTAAACATTGCTAATGCATTGCAATTTCCATCTAAAGACTTGATATGAACCACTTAGTGCTATATAAAATTCACCTTTTTAAGATCGTCATACAGTGCTTCTATTTTATAGCTCTTCACTGACTAGATTATACTTCCAGCATTCCTGGATTACATCCTCATTTTACAGCTTCATTATAAACTCGGTGCTGCCAGTCCATGTGCAGTTGAAGAAATATCATTCCTTAATAGTCTAAGTTGATGATATGCTTTTAATACGGGTACAGATACAAAGAATCAGATTCGCCAGTACAGCATAAAAACAATTGCCCCAGATATGACTTGGATACAGCTTTACCAAAAAAATATAACTTAAATAATAGGAGTTAACCACATGGTATGCATTTAAAAATAAAATAACCACAAATCACTACTGATAATTTATATAATGTCAACCAAATGCCAAATGTCATGATAAACATTAATTATTACATCAAAATTAGCATTCATCATATTGCTCTTCATCAAGAGGTAGAGCGTCAACATCATGTTGTGGTTTATTAGAACCAAATGGAGCAGTACTCCCACTCCCACTTCCACTAGCATAACCATGAGGGTCCAAAGAAATACCCATGTCAAGTAATGACAGATGGGAAATGGAAGCATCTGAGTCAACATTCTTTGGGTCTACATCCCAATGCTTTATCACCCCTTACTTATACTCTGGCTGCTTGTGAAATAGAAGGCTGCAAAGAGAGTACGGAATGAGAGGTAAGTGTTTAGTTTGTGTTGTTTTATGATCTCTTTTGAATTGTTAGGGTTGACATTATGTCCTCTTGAAAAACATTGTCACTTTATGTTTTAATGTTGAAGATGAAAAAAAAAATTAAAAACTCCGCTTTACCCGATACATCTTGGACGGCCAAGATACACCCAGATTCATCCAAAACAAATCCGAACATATCCAAATCGTCCCTGACATATACACACAAGAATCAGACACACACACACACATACATATGTATGTGTGTGTGTGTATGTACGTATGTATATATATATATATATACACCAGTATTGGGAAGGGATCATGTACATATCAGGCCCTGCAGGGGGTCTATTAGTCCTAGCTTATAGTGTCAAATAATAGTCAAGAATTCAATTAACTACGGGCTGAGTTGTTTCACACACTTCTTATTGTATCCATTTCTGTTTTTGATACGATATATGTATATACAATGTATATGTATAATATATATATATATATATATATATATACATGTGTGTGTGTGTATATATATACATGTATACATGTATATACATATATATACATGTACATACATTATATATATATACATATACATATATATACATGTATACATGTATATACATATATATACATATACATACATTATATATATACATACATACATACATATATGTATTCTATACATATACATATACATATATGTATGTATATATATATATATGTACATATGTATGTATATATATACATACATACATACATATATATATATATATATACATACATACATACACACATATATATATATATATATACATACATACATATATATATGTATATATACACATCCATGTTTATATATATATACATATGCATATATACATATATATACATATATATATATATATATATACATACATACATACATGTATTCTATACATATACATATACATACATGTATATATATACATGTGTGTGTGTGTGTGTGTATATATATACATACATATATATATATATACATGTATATATATATATATATACATACATATATATATAATACATATACATATATATTTATACATACATACATACATACATATGTATATGTGTGTATGTGTGTATGTATACATATACCCTGTATTGGGAAGGGATCATGTACATATCAGGCCCTGCAGGGGGCCTATTAGTCCTAGCTTATAGTGCCAAATAATAGTCAAGAATTCAATTAACTACGGACTGAGTTGTTTCACACACTTCTTATTGTATCCATTTCTGCTTGCAATTTTAACCTCAATAGATAGAGGTGATATAACATGATGTTACAAAGACAGCAATCCCTTAATGAAGTATCCTCTATGGGCAAAAAAATGGGAAAAGAATATTTAAAGCAATATAGTTTTACAACACAGTAAACAAAACAACTGAAAATAAGTGGTAAAAATCTAAAGGAAAAGACTTTTGATCAAGAGAATATTATATGACCTGTTCTTGCAAAGCCCGAGCAAGGGCCAAGTCTGAATCTTCCTGGCTGAGGGAAGTAAAAGGTCGTCTTGAAGATTGCTCTGATGGTAAGTCCAACTCAGAACTAAGAGATCTTTCTGGCTGTGACACTTGTCCATTCTCTTTGCATTTTGAGCCTCTCCTTCTTCAGTATTAGTAGTCACACTCTTATCATCCTCCATGGAACAGGCTTAGTATCGAAGAAAATTTCTCAGGTCAATACCTGTCGATGTAATTTGTAAAGCAGTTATGCCATTGCACAAGACAGAAATGAAGAAATCTACAGATAGCCTTTTCTAATTAATCCATGGACTTAATGCAACAAAAAGTTAAAAACACATCTTTCCACGAAAGAGAAAACCTTAAAGAAAATACACAAAAGAATAGCACCAAACACACAAGAATAGCCATCATGCAGTACAAAAATAGAGTCAGTTCTTGTTTATTTATGTGATATTCATTTCATTTGCCTTTCCAAACTAATAAGCATTGTACTTGTAACTCCACCGCATTGTCTCCTTCCATAAAGGTGAGTGCACTCCAAACTACTTCCGATCACAGATGAAAAAAGAGAAATTTTAACCTTGAATCAATTAGCCTATTAGGAAACTACGAGCAACCCTCATATTCTGTAATACTTCTTCATGCCTCTCTCGATAGGCTGTGGTTCTTCTAAAATTCCAATTAGGACGTAACGAGTAACATTTCCCACAGATTATTTCTAAGTAAAGATGGGTTTCCCACCATCCACGGGTAGACTGTTGATAGAGAGCACTCATCTCCATTAGAAGATTATTCAGGTTTTTGCAATACATGCACCGTACATAATATTGAATCTGACATTAAAGGAGCTGATGAAATTGTCACTTGCATCCTACCTGAATGATGAATTCTAGAGAAATATAACCAACTCAAATGCAAATGATTTCTCATACAAATTTAGAGAAATATTGCCACAAATTGGTCCCCATTACCACCACCACATGAAAGAATTGTGAGCATGGAGCAGCACTTTGCAGGTGAGTTTGTAGAGCATATGGAAGACACAAGATTTATGAAGATGCATTAAAAAGCACTATTATTGAGCAGCACAAAAAGTAATGCAGTTTGATCACCAGAATGTGATATGTGAAGAGATTATTGCCCTAAAATAATGGTTAGAGGTTACTATCGAACAACTCTTCAGAAATAACGAAGGCACGTGAAACAGTTCTTAAGACAAAACACAACAATTTTCATGAAAGGAAATTGCATCGCCTATTATCTATTCAACTCAACTTGAGAATCTCACAAACTTGTTGAATATTAAACTTGCATGCATTGGGACATAAAGTGCTTTACTCGAGTGTTGATCCACTAAGACTTTAAATACATGCTCTTGCAAGGTAGGTACCTATAGCTGAAACGAGTTCTACTTAAATGAATCACTAAAGTGCCTAGAATACAAGAGGTGGCACCTGCTAGTTGATTTAACCCAAATTAAGGTAGATGGCCCTGATTAGGATTTGAATCTAAAAACTACAAAATATACAATCAGATTTATACACCAATACACAGAATTTGAAACTAGGTTAAGTCACAAGCACTCAACACACTCAGAGATAGACAATTATAATTAGAGTGTCTACTTAGCTATTTTACTGTTTTGCGGACTAATTTGGATCTGAAACCTCGAGATCTATCAAGGGTAGCTATAGTGTCCCTTTCCGGGATCTAACTGAAAACAAAGAAAAATTGCACAAACCCCAATAGATAGTAAACTGAAAATTATGGCAGCCAACTGAAAATTATGACAGCAAGGTACAGCAGTCTGATTTTTATAACAGCAGCATAAAAAAATGCAATATCTCTTCAAAAATGCATCATTCACACCATCCAAAGCATGTAGGGCAACTTATAAATATTTTAAAACAATTATTAACCAAGAAATAAGCCTTCAAACCCCAGCTGGAATTTATTTAATTAAATAAAATAACAGCAGTGAACACCCTTACAAAAGTGGCTGGAAATGAAGGATTCCAAGCCCAAAAATGAAGTCCAAATATAGATTCCAACTGCTAAAAATATGAGGAATGCAATGATGGTTGAGTTGGATGTCGCCGTGCCCTAAGAAACCCCTAACTCCTCCACAAGGTGGGTCGCTCCCCTAGGAGAGGGGCTGAAAATCATTGTAGAACCAAATCCTAGCTGAGAATCTACAAAATCAATCTTCTTGAAGCTCTTTGGAAACCTTGGGATGGAAAATCCTCAATAAATTGAAGACAAACAAGGAAGGTTTTTGTCCTCTTTGTTGGCCACACCAAAGGATTTTCGCCCTTAAGTGGAAGTAGTTGAACAATCAACCCAAAACCATGATTCTTTAGACAAGATGATGATGCACAAATGAGCCAAGCAACCCCTTTTTATACCTTGTTGTGGCGCCAAAACCAATTAAAATGCTTCCAAATAGGACTGACCTCATAATGGATACTTTTCTTTAATTTTCCTTTGGCTTTTCACCTTCTTAACCCAACCGACCTGACTTTATATAGAAAACTATTAAAGAAGAATGCAATGCTCACGAAAATAACTGAAAAACATGACAATTACTTCCCTTGCTCATTTCCTTCTTGCCCACAGAAGTGGAATGGGCTCAAAGTCTTCAAATCAAACTAGTTTGGAAAAGGGGACATTACAATCCTCCCCTCCCAAAATTGCTTGCCCACAAGCAATTGCAAGCTCTCATGCCCAAGTACCATCATGCCAAAGTGAAGAAATATGTTGTAATGCTCCAATAATCTAGATCTTGTACCTGTCAAATGAAAGAGCTCTTGCCAAAACAAGCTCATATATTTGTTGTCCCTCTTCTTATTGATGTACTTTGGCAGCCCGTGAAGTTTAATTTCCTGAAAAGAAATCAGCTACTACCTCAATTCTGCCCTCTTCACTTTCACCTTCAAAAATAGCATTAGCAACTTTTCTCTTTGCATACTCAGTTGTACAAAAAGCCTTCCAATCTGCTGTAATCTTAGTCATAGAGCAAAAAATTGAGGAATAATCAACAACTTGACAAGCTAAAACACATTCCAATGTGGCATCTTCACTTTCCATTTCAACCTTGTCAACTATGGTGGAAGAGCATCCTCTAACCATACACATGAATGCAACTGAAATAATGTGGGGCTGCTAAAAATGATGACAAGCAGCATTAATGGTGGCAATTTGATGCATGGTTGTCTTGGAAGCACTATTACCATATTTCCACACCAAGGCGAGATAAGGAGCAAGGTGCATGATAGTTTTAAAAAAGAGTTGTTTTAAAATTGGTGCTAGGATAAGATGGAAGATCAAGCTGCAGTTAGAAAAGGTTGAACTGACACCAAGCATGCATGAATGGGATAAAGATGGAATAAAACAAATAAAACAAAAGTCAATTGTTGTCCCATGTGGGCCAAAGATAGAAGAGACAAAAATAAATAAAAGGCAACTCCAGTCCAAGGTGCATGATAAATGAATAAGACAAAAAGACTTTTGTCCCATGCGCAGCCAAAAATAGAAAACAAATAAATAAAACGAAGCTGCTGTCACAGTTTGGAGTTAGCGCCAAAGACAGATGGAATAAATAATATAAAAATAATAATAAATTATTGTTCCATGCTAGAGCTTGGCACTAAGTATAGGATGCAATAAATAAATAAAAGGAACACCAGTTTATTCTGGGACAACAATCTATTTTTGGAGTAGATTCATCTTCATATAGACTGATTTTTGGATTAAAAATTAATTAGATACTTGAACATCTGATTTGCTCTGGCATCTTCAGCTATTGTACTTGCACTCTGAATAAAATACAGTTTTGTTTTGCCCTCTCATATCGCTATTTTCAGATTATTCATTATGTTTGTTGTAGGATATTGCATTTTGCCTTAGTGTGGAATTCATTCCCTCTACCACAATTTTCCTAAACCTTTGAATTAATTTTACAAAATAGCCTAGAGTTGTGCAGGTGTGTGAATCTTTAAATTCTTTGTGTGCAAAGTTATATGCAAGTATCAAATTATTGATGTATCACACCTATTTTCCATTTTCCACATTCCTCTTCCCTTTTCCTTGTCAACACTTTTCGTTTTTTAGTGATTCACAAGGGAACCAACCCTCTCTAGAGGTTCACCTCAGACATAGGTTACCCACAACCTTGAGGTGTTCCAATTTTGCCACCAAGAGAGAGAGAGAGTACACACACATTCTCTATCGGGTGCAACTTCTAGGTGAAAACAGTTTCTGGCACACCTGGTGGGACAAGTATTCAAAGAATTGATGTTGGTTTAGCAATTTGCAGAGCAAAAGGTATTTTAAAAAAAATCAACATCGACTCCTCAGGTTTTCACAGACATACTAGTTGCAAACTAGTCAAAGCTAATGCCAAAAGTGACCACCAAGTCAAAAGCTAAAGGTATTCCATTTGAATTTATTCAGCTACCTTTACATTCTTATAAAAGAAGCAGATTTTATAAATCCTCTCCATATACTTACCGAGCTAACAAGCTAAAACAATTGCCCAAAATCCCACAACTTCCCACTCTAAATTTCCTAATGGCTCTTCCTAGAAATGAAGCTTTTGTGACCTTTAATGATGGCAGCCCTTGAATCTTACTGTATACAATGATATCCTGCTTCCGCATTAAAGAGTTTACCATTCTTTACCGGTCTAACTCAAACCACTCTTGTAGAGCATATTAGAGATGTTGCAAATCTTTGCTCTGTTTATAATATAACTCAAGAGAATGTAGCCATGAGACTTCTTGCAGCTTCCTTTAAAGATAAAGTCTTGCAATGGTACAAAATCTACCTATTAACTCTATCAATTCTTGGGATCAATTAGGAACACTTTGTGTAGCCAATTTGAGGACAAATCTGACCACCTATCCCTGATTGAGCAATTGAGCACAATCAAAAGAGCCCCTCAAGAGTTCATGGCTGATTTTAACTTGAGATTCCAGAGAACTTGGGAAAGAATTCCCCGTGCCATTAAGCCTACAACAGAGCATGCATTCTTGTATTATTTGAGATCCTTAAACAGTGACATTGTTGTCCTAATTCAGTCCATGGGGGTAACACAATCCCTACTGCCTTTGATTTAGCCATTAGAGCTGAAAATAACCTCATACAAGCTGGCAAAATTGCACCTAGACCTCCCATGCCTATCTTTCCAACTATTCAACCACCAATTCATATAAACCCAATTCCAGTAGCAGCTAGCCAAGCAGTTACTAATCCAAATCAGCCCACTAAGTTGAGTGAAATAAAAGGTATTTTGCAAGCTTTTGGAAATAAATTTGTATCTATTGAGAGACAACTTGCTCAACCTTACAAACCATATCAGGCTCCATTCCAATCTGCTAGACCTTCATATCCAACATATCCTACAAGTAGGCCTCCATATCAAGGCCCAACAACCATTAAAGTTGATCTTAATGCTCCTTCTACATTTATGGCTCTTGTTCCAATGCAGACTAATCTAATTCAAGAACCCTTTTTGGTGTGCTCCATGTAATCATTCACATGATCCTTTTTCTTGTGCTAATGGAATGTTAAATCAAACTTTGATTGCACAAGGGATGATTCCACAACTTTCAGCAATTGAGGCTCCTCCTCAAGGGATTCTAGTGAAGCACCAAAGCCACCAAAGGCAAATTTGGTGAATTGGCAACAAGAGGATCAACATGCAACTAATACAAGGGTATACAAAAGAAGAGCAGTGGGAGAACCCACAAAGGTAACTAATTTGCATGGATCATCTTCTTTATTTCCTGATAATACTAATAAGGTTGTTGTTGTCCTAATGAGAAAGAGAGACAAAAAATCAGATTCAGAAGGGCAGCTTGGAAGCACAAAAGAATCAGGAAAAAGAGGTTGAAAGTGTTCCAAAAGGTCAAGCAAAAGGGGGCAGCTCTCCCTTAATATCATAGATCAGATGAAGAAAGCTCATGTGAGCTTATCCATGTGGGATACATTGACTATTCCGGTCAAAAGAGCTTGTTACAAGATGAGTTGGCCAAACTACCAATTACAATGGATCATTCAGATAGAGCTAGTGCAGTACTTGCAAATACAGATCAGCCCTCTAAGGCTGAATTTCAAGCAAAAAGGATTGGTAAGCCTCCTCCTTTCTACCTTTCTTTGATTATTGGTGATAATTTGGTCCATAATTGCATGGTTGACAATGGTGCTAGCAGTACAGTCATGCCTAAGCAGATAGCAATAAGCTAGGACTCAAATATGAGCCACATGACAAAGGGGTTTTGCAGTTGGATGGCACAACTACCAAAACAGTTGGTATAATCAAAGATCTGAAGTTAGGTTTGCATGCATGTCCAAGCCTTCCAATCTTACAGGATGTTATGGTAGTAGATCTACCTCCATATTTCGCTTTGTGCTTATCTAGAGATTTTACAACTAAGATTGGAGGGTATCTATCATCAGATTGGTCTTATCTATTTTTCAAAACAAGGTATGGCACAAAGGTAACAATTAATTTTGAGCCTCTTGCTAAATTTCATATTGAGCCTTATGTGCCTAATGCATGCAATGTGAATTGTATTGTTTTTGACCAAGAAGATCATCCAGTTGTTCATGATACAGACACCCACTCTGAGAGCATACCAGATTTATTATTGGATGAGTGGGGAATTGACCATCATGGTTTTGATCCTTACAAATATGTTGAAGAAACATACATTAAAGATGCTGGTTTGGGAATTTATTGCATGCATCATGAGAGGATGCTTTTTTACCATTATTGGTTAAAACTGATGAGATTGATACAGATTGTGGAGTTTATACTTTGATGGCTCTAGAAGCAAGAATGGATCAAGTGCAGTAATGTTCTGATATCACCAGATGGTCAAAGGTATTATTCTTCTATTCGATTTCAGTTTAGTTGTACATGCAATGCAATCTGAATATGAGGCACTAATCCATGGTTTACAGTGGGCTAGGATGAAGGGAATTAAGTACCTACAGGTATTTGGTGACAATGAATTGGTCATAAATCAGGTGAGAAATTTGAATATTGCAAAGAATCCCTTGTTGAAATCATATAGACATAGAGTTTGGGATCTTATAGAGGATTTTGATGCATTCAATGTTCAATCAATACCTAGAGCTGAAAATAAACAAGCAAATAGATTGGCAGCTGTTGGGGCTGATTTTGATATTCCTAGTGATGTGAAAAGAAAAGATAATCAGCCTCATATTAAGGTGGTTGTAAGGCCATCAATTCCTGATAATAATACTAATTGGCAAGTGTTTGAGAATGATGAATAGATTGTACATTTTATTCAGAAGAAGCTGAATTTTCATCTAAAAATCAGTCTAAATTGCAGCAGCAATATGGTGAACAAATCTTGCAATTAAAGACTAATAAGCTGCCCCAAGGATTGGTAACCCTTAAGAGTATTTTTAATAATGATGATCAGCTGAAAAGGACAAAATCAAGATGTCCACTAAGCAAGAGAACTATGAGGACATAGCAATCAGCGATGGCAAGTTTTTGAAGCATGGCAAGGTATGTAATTTGGAAGAAAAGCAAGCTTTTGTTCAATTATGCAATGAGTTCATTGATGTTTTTGCTTGGAAGTATGAGGATTTAAAAGGTTTTGATCCAAGATTAGCTCAACATACCATTGAGCTTGAGCCTAATTCCAAACCGGTAAGGCAAAAGCAAAGACCTATTAATCCAAAGATTGAAATTTTGATGAGAAATGAACTAACAAAGCTTATTGAGTCTTGTATTATCTTTCCTATCAAGCATTCCTCATGGGTTGCAAATCTTGTACCCGTGAGGAAGAAGAATGGAGAGATAAGGTTATGTGTTGATTTCAGGGATCTAAACAGGGCTTCACTAAAAGATCATTATCCATTACCATCAATGGATCAGATTCTAAGGACTGTATCAAGTGCAAAAAGGTTCTCTCTTCTGGATGGTTACAATGGTTACAATCAGATATTGGTAAAAGAAGAAGATCAATACAAGACAACTTTCACTACTAAGTGGGGACATTTGCTTACAAAAAGATGCCTTTTGGTTATCCAATGCAGAGCTACTTTTCGAGAGCCATGGATATGGCTTTCCAAGGTTTGATCAATGTCAATGTTTTGATTTATCTTGATGACATTATTGTTTTTCTAAGAGTGCTAATGATCATTTGAGCCATCTGAGGCAAGTTTTTGAAAGATGCAGATAGTATGGGGTTTCTCTCAACCCAAAGAAGTGCATATTTTCAATGCATGAAGGTAAACTTTTGGGCCACATGGTCTCAAAAGAAGGTTTGGCCATAGATCCAAAAAGAGTAAGCTCAATTCTAGCTTTATCTTTACCTCAACATAAGAAAGCACTTCAAAGCTTTTTGGGTAAGATCAATTTTGTGAGAAGATTCATTGCTGATTTTGCTAATTTATCAAAGCCTCTAACTGCTATGTTGAAAAAGTATGAGTTTCAGTTGGACAGATGAAGGGAAAATCAGTTTTGAGGCCATTAAACAAGCTATTGCTCAAGCTCCAACACTTGCAAATCCAAACTTTTCAAAGGATTTTATATTGTATGCATTTGCAAGGGTTGAAACAATTTCAACTATCTTAACTCAACTGAATCATGACAATTTAGAGCAACCCATTGCTTTCTTTAGCAAAGGGCTACATGACTATGAGGTGAAGTATACTTTTGTGGAAAAGCAAGTACTTTTTGTTATTAGAGGCTTAAGAATTTCAGATATATGCTCTCTAATAATAGAATTCATGTTATGGTTACTCACCCAAGTGTAAAAGAGTTTTTGTTGAGCAAGGATTTGAATGAAAAGAGAGCTGGTTGGATCACAAAAGTCATGGAATATGATGTGGACTTCAAGGTAACAAAGTTGATCCGAGGTAAAGGGTTATGTGAGCACTTAGTTTCAGATTTGGAGTCAAAGAAAGTTGTTTTTGCACTCATAAATCAGCCACAAGCAGCTGAAATACCATCTTCTGTGAGTTGGACACAAGACATGATTAATTACTTGCATGTTGGTATTCTTCCCCAAGGTTTGGATAAGACAAAAATGAGGTATTTCCAATTACAAGCTATTCCTTTTGCACTCATTGATGGTATATTATTTAAAAGGATATTAATGGTGTTCTTCTGAGATGTGTAGAACCTTCACAAGTTGATAGATTATTGCAAGAATTCCATGAAGGTTTATCAGGTGGCCATTATGCTCCAAGGACTACTGCTCTCAAAATAATGAAAGCAAGTTATTATTGGCCAAGTATTTTCAAAGATTGTTATGCATGGGTCAAAAGATGTCAAAAGTGTGCCTTCTTTTCAGGGTAAGGAAAAGCTTGCAACCCTTCCTCTTCATCCTATTTCAGCAGATCAACCCTTTATGCAATGGGGATTGGACTTTATCGAATGATTAACCCACCATCCAATTTGGGTCACAAGTGGATTCTTACACCACTGATTATTTTACCAGATGGACAAAAGCAATTGCATTAAAAGAAGCAAATGAAACTAGTGTGCTTGACTTCTATGAAGGTATTATTACTAGATTTGGAGTTCCTGCTACTATTATTTCAAATAATGGTCTTGCTTTTGTTGGTACTAAAATTACAGAGTGGGTTGTCCGAATGGTATTTATTTGAGTACTTCATCAAATTATTACCCACAAGGTAATGGTCTTGCAGAGTCTACTAACAAAAATTTGTTGAAGATTATTAAAAGAGTTCTGGATGAAAATCAAAGATCTTGGCACACCAAACTCAAAACAGCTTTGTGGGCTAACAAAATCACTCCCAAAAGGTCTATTGGTAATTCTCCATACATGTTGGTTTATGGCAAGGAAGCAAGACTTCCAATTTCTCTTGAGTTGCCCGCTTTAGAGCTTATTCATCAGTTAGAGTTATTGGAAGCAGTCCCATGGAGGTAAGGTATGCAAAACTTATGCAGTTGGAAGAATTGAGACATGAAGCCATGCTCACCATGGAAACTCACCAAGCTCAGGTAAAGAAGAATTTTGATAAGAAAGCAGTTGCAAGAGTCTTTCAAGAAGGTGATCTTGTCCTTAAGTGGGATGCAAACAGAGAAAAACCAGGAAACCACACCAAATTTGATGTTATTTGGAGTGGGCCATATGTTATTTCAGCTTGCAAGCCTCACAATGTTTTTCAGTTATCTCAGTTGAATGGCGAAGAACTACCAATCCCGTTAATGGGATTTTCCTCAAAGCTTGCTATTGAGGATTCAACATCATTAGAGTAGTTTACTTTCAATAAGTGCTTGCATGCACATTGTTTTCCTTTTTTAATTGTCTTTTCAAGAGGGTATTTCATGTTTTCCTTTTGTTTTGATTCAGAGGATACAAGTTGTTGACAAAGGTATGTGACTCCATAGCCCAATGGATGCAGAAAGACTATTGATCTCCTTGTTTAGCAAGCAAACAATCCCGTGATGTCGCCAAAATGTTACCATATTTCCACGCCAAGGAGAGGTAAGGAGCAAGGTGCATGGAAAAAGGATTTTTTTAAAAAGAAAAGAATCCAGCTACTATTTTAAAATTGGCATTAGGATAAGATGGAAGAAGATCAAGTTAAATAGTTAGGAAGGTTGGCACCAAGTAAGATGAATGGGACAAAGATGGAATAAAACAAAAGTCAATTGTTGTCCCATGTGGCGCCAAAGATAAAAGAGACAAAAATAATAAATTATTAAAGGTAGCTTCAATCAAAGGTGCAAGGATGAAATAAATGAATAAGACAAAGAGACTTTTTGTCCCATGTGCCACCCAAAAATATAAAACAAGTAAATAAAAGGAAGTTGTCAAAAAAAACTTTGGAGTTAGCGTCAAAGACAAATGGAATAAATAAATAAAAATAATAATAAATTTGTTATGTTAGAGCTTGGCAGCACTAAGTATAGGATGCAATAAATAAATAAAAGGAACATCAGTCTATTCTGGGACAGTAGTCTATTCTTGGAGGAGTCGATTCATCTTCATATAAGCTGATTTTTGGATTAAAAAATTAATTAGATACTTGAGCAGCTGATTTGCTCTGGCATCTTCAGCTATTGTACTTGCACCTCTGAATAAAATAAAACTTTGTTTTGCCCTCTCATATCGTTGTTTTCATATTACTCATTGTGTTTGTTGTAGGATATTGTATTTGATTTAATGTGGAATTCATTCCCTCTATTGTTGTCTTTTTTAAACCTTGAATTAATTTTGCACAACATAGCTTAGAGTTGTGCAGGTGTGTGAATCTTTAAATTCTCTGTGTGCAGAGTTACATGCAAGTATCAAATTATTGGTGTATCACCCCTATTTCCCATTTTCCGCATTCCTCTTCCCTTTTCCTTGTCAAAGTTTTCATTTTTTTTTAGGTGATTCACAAGGGAACCAGCCCTCTCTGGAGGTTCACCTTAGACATAGGTTACCCATAGCCTTGAGGTGTTCCAATTTTGTCAATAGGAGAGAGAGTACACACACCATTCTCTATCGGGTGCAACTTTTGGGTGACAACAAGCACTTCTTCTAACATTTGGAGGTAGTAATACATCATCCCGTGTCTCCTTTTTGCTTTGTTGGAGACCCTTTGCATGAAGATTCAATTTAGGAGCCTTTTCACCTTTTTGTTGTTTGATATTCAAGTGGGCTGCCCCTTGGAATCTTCCTTTGGTGCTTTTAGTTTCTTCATTAGGAGGGATGTATATCAACCCATTCTCCAACTCTTGATGGCATTCTTCACTCAATGGCAAACTCGGAAACATTATGCAAAGCTGACCCAAAGTAGACCACTTGAGAGAGTTACCTTGCTTCTCATATATGTGAACATGCTGGTCTGAATCATACTTATGCTTTTTCTTCTCTTTCTTCTCCATTCCTAGACCTGCACATAGAGCAAACACATTAAAGGAAACAAGAGCTCTCAACATTACTTCTTCATGCCTCATAGATATGTGAACTAGCTTTCTTCCTTTGCTTGCATTCTCCTCAAAATTCCCCTTCATATGATGGACTCTCAAAGGTCCATTCACGCTGCCCCAAGCATGGTTGTAGCTGTACCATTGCAATTTCTCACTCAGAATCAGCATTGTGGTGGCTGGAAACTCTTCTAAAACAGTGGCAAACAATCCCTCATTGATGGTAGGCAGAAAATCCTTCCACCTTGTGACTGAAAACACTTTTGTGACTGTCATAAAAAGGGTTAAGGGGCTGGTTCTGATGTGGACAGCAACAAAAAGAATAGGATAACAGCTGTCATACTTCAAATTCTTCACAAAATTCAGAAATGACAGTGATATAGGGGTTGGAATCAACCATATGGGGACTGAAAATGCTTCAACAACATCAACAAACTGAAGATTACTCTAATGTATGGTTGAGACTACTTGTATGGCTGCAAGTACAATGTTGGGCAAGCTGAAAATATGAATGACAGCAGCTCTACAACTCAGAATAGTGAAGCCCATTTGAGGAAACACATCCTCCTTGAGTTCTCCTTCACACCATGTGACCAAAAACTTTTTATGACTGTCATACAAGTGTAAAAGAGGCTGGTACTGTTGCTGGCAGCAGATAAAATATTGGTACAATAACTGTCATACATGACATCCTTCGCCAAACTCAGCCATGTGAGTGATCCAGGGGTTGGAAACAACCCTTCCTTGACTGAAAATTCTCCAACAACAGCCATAAGCTGAAAACTACTTCAATGACTGAAACCACGTGCATGGCAATCAAATTCCACTTGTAGCTAGATCTCCAATCAGCCTTGTCTTCAAGTGTAGGATTTGTTTCCAAAGAGTGCCCTATGAATTGTGAGCAATGATTCTCCACCGCTTCATTAGAATGCATAGCATACTTTATAGGACTGCTCAAGAACCTCTTTTCTAAACATGAGATAAAGAATTTAAGTGAACATGGCTGCGATGGGAAAATAGTGAAATTGTATACTGCTGGCAGGAGTACTTTCCGTTTGCAGTTGAGACAGAGGCATTAAACAAAAAGCAACTTAGATCTTTTGGATCACTTAAGTGGATCGATGATCTGTGAGAGCAAGTTTGTTGAGATATCAATTCCAAACTCGAGAAATAGTAATATTGAACTCTTCAAAACCCATATCCTTCTTGTATCTCAAAAGATCACCTGGTTCCCAAATTTTTATGCATAAACAATTTAGAACTTGTATGAAAGGACCTATGTGCTCTTTGCTACTCCATGTGTCCTTCACTTTCTTCCCCTCTTTCGATTGCTTCTCATGATGACCACACATTTGCATATGGTTGTCCTTTTCATCATGTTGCCCATGATGACAACAAATTTGGAGTGGCATAGAATGAATCAACAATTCTGAAATACTCTCATACCTTGGGTTGTCCTTAATTTGTTCACCTTCCCTTGCCAAATGAAGCTTGGTTGAGATATCTTCCACACCTCCATCCTTGTGACTCAAAATTACTGAGTTAGGATCAGCATTCTCCTTCCTCTTAGGCTCTTCATCTTCAACAAGTGAAGCCCTTTCCGCCTTGACTTCATCCATACTTGGTTGACACATGTATGGAGCACCTTCATAGCTCTTGCTAGAGTCATGAACACCATTAACTTGCTTCTTATAGGTTGTTCTAAAAATTCCAGCCAGCTGAAAATCAACATTAACAACCAGTAAAACCCTTTTCTCATGTGTATGCCCTCAACATGGTCTTCTTGGAACACCTCAAAACCCTCTGATTTTTCTTTTTCCAGTTCATGCCCCATGATTTCTTCCTTGACCTCTTGAGGTGTTCATGTAACCACTATCTTAGCTGGTTCTTTTTCTTCTTTCAAAAGAAACTCCTCCAGGTTTGCCTCTTTGGCATCTTCTTGTGGTCTAGGGTTTAACCCTAGCATCTTCATCCATACACCGGTTGTCCCTTTGATGGAACCCTCAATGTGGAGAGTGTCACTTTCCCCAAGGCACGATGAGGATCCACCTGTGGCGCTTGAGATCTAGGCTCGGGCCTTGACCTACCCTTGCTGACTCCTATGAACTCCGCAAGTGAAATGGCATCACGAATCTCCTTTGGAAGAGCCCTATACTCCTCATAGCTGGCCACAATGTTGTGACCCACTGAATGTCATGTTTCCACCTCTGCGGAATGACTTCTTTCTTTGGTAAGAACCTAGGTCACCAATCCATGTTCTCTCACCTCAGTTAGTAGATGTATTTGTGTCATCGTCTTGCACGAATACCCTCGGGCTAGGAAGATCGATGCTTTGATACCACTATAATGTCCATTTTCAGGCTCTAATTGAAAACAAAGGAAAATAACACAAACCCCAATAGATAGTAAACTAAAAATTATGACAACAAGGTACAACAGTCTGATTTTTATAACAGCAGTAAGAAAAATGCAATATCTCTTCAAAAATGCATCATTCACACCATCCAAAGCATGTAGGGCAACTTAGAAATATTTTAGAACAATTAATATAAAAAAATCAGCTTTCAAACCCCAACTGAAATTTATTTAATTAAATAAAATAACAGCAGTGAACACCCTTACAAAAATGGCTAGAAATGAAGGATTCCAAGCCCAGACATGAAATCCAAATACAGATTCCAGCTGCTAAAAATATGAGGAATGCAATGATGGTTGAGTTGGATGTAGTCATGCCCTCAACAAGGTGGGTCGCTCCCTTAGGAGTAGGACTGAAAATCACTGTAGAATCAAACCCTAGCTGAAAATCTGCAAAATCAATCTTCTTAAAGCTCTTTAGAAACCCTGGAATGGAGAATCCTCAATGAATTGAAGAGTTTTTGTTCTTCAATCAAACAAGGAAGGTTTTCATCCTCCTTGTTGGCCACACAAAAAGATTTTCACCCTTAAGTGGAAGTAGTTGAGCAATCAGCCCAAAAACCATGCAAAGTTAATTTTTAGACAAGATGATCATGCACAAATGAGCCAAGCAACCCCTTCTTATACCTTGATGTGGTGCCAAAACCAATTAGAATGCTTCCAAATAAGACCAACCGACCTAACTTTATATAGAAAACTATTAAAAAGAATGCAATGCTCACAAAAATAATTGAAAAACATGACAATTACTTCCCTTGCTCATTTCCTTCTTGCCCATGGGAAGTGGAATGGGCTCAAAGTCTTCCAATCGAACTAGTTTGGAAAAGGGACATTACCGTAGCAATAGCCAATTACAGTTGTATGGCAAAAGAAACAAACCAGGGACTGCCATTATCAGACTTTCCAGCTTTAGGATTGTTGTCATCACAAATTCCAATTGCTGCATTATACCAATTACAGCCCTTCAAGTGTTTTTGGTCATAGGGTTGCTGCTTTTTCAGGGTCCAAACAAAGATATGTTGATTATTACCGTTGTGAGAAGATTTCCAGCCATTGATTGTCTATTTCCAACCTCTAAATTATTGATAGCAATGATTTATGCAAACAATTTTCAGCATTGTTGCTGTTATATCATTTTCACATTGCTAATTTGCAAAATTTTAGACTTTGGACGGTTGTTAGCAGCCAAATACAGCTTCAGGTTTGAAGGGTTTGAGGAAGTTTCCTTACCCTAAGCTATTTGTGAAGGATTTAAGACATAGGATCAGTTGAAAACAATCTTTCCCATCGCCACTCTATTTCATAATCCAAGGGAGGATCCAAATTTTTCAGTTCATAAGTGTATTAGAGCAGCACAGCAAAAGTCGACTACATCACAAAAAGATAATGGTAACTTGTTATGTTTGCATCCTCATGATCCATTGTTTGTGGTCAAAAGTCAAGAAGATAGTTCACTAAATAGATCAACATATAATGTTGCACATGCTTGTAGCCATCATGGGGAACAATTCACAATCAAACAACTTGGTGAGGCAAAGTTTACTCGAGAACATGGAATTGCAAGTGCCCGTGGATGAATTGGAATCCAAACATTAGAGATGGGCATTAGGGGAAATTTTGAGCGATTGGGATTGCAATTGCTTGGGACAAGCAATTTTTGGGAGGACAAACTGTCATGACCCGTTTTTCAAATAAAATAAAAATAATAAAGTTAATATTTTTAAGTTGTCAAGTAACTCACTTTTTATTTAAAGTGACAACTTGTTGTCTCCTGAAAACTGCTCTGCGTTTCCATAGCCAAATTCAAATTTTTTGAGCTCATGCCCTTCGTTGGTGTTTAAGCCAAGTTAGAGATTCAAGAAATTAGCAAAAGTAGTGCCCTGGAGCTGTTTAAACCTCTGTTGTGCTCGTTTTAAGAAATTCTCCATCTCCCGGTCTATGCACGAAATATCCTCTTTACAATCTCCTTTGTGATCGAAATTGTTCGCTTATTCTATGGCTTGGGTCATCAAATCTTTGTTTTGCCTCCATGCCTCTGGTTCGTGAAGGAAATTCAAAAATTGGACTCAAAATGACGAAGTTCTCTTCCTCTGTGTATTTTTCCCGCAGTGGGATGACGGGTGTCTTTTCCCCATCAAATTTTGGCCCCAATGAATGCAGGTACGTGGTCAGATCCTATTGGATGGGGAGGAACGAGCTTTTTGGTGAACTTAACACTTTTGGTCACTTTTGGCAAAAATGGTAAATTTGCCCCATGGACCCGAAAAGCTGAATCGCCATTGAAAAGTCTAACCTCAGCGAACGGCTCCACGTGTCGCAACGGCGCAACTCCAAGGTGGGGCAGAAAGGGTCAATTACCAAATCAACGCCAAATCGCCACGTGGTCGGAGTCATTAGAGAGGTAAAGCCCGCCGTTGAAAAGTCAAATCGAAGCAACAGCCATCAAGGGGATTTGTGTTTTTGAGCGCCTTTGCAAAAAGGCAAAAAGTTAAAAAGTGACCCACAGCCCCGATCAGGCTTTAAAAGGAAAAAGTCAAAGGTGAAGCCTTGGCGTGAAAAGTCAAAGCAAATGAGCGAAAGATCGGGCACTTTTGCAAATTTAACCAAATTTCCAAAAGTGAAGTAAAAGTTCTATAATGCTCCGTGGCTCCGCCTTGAGTCTCAAGCCCACCGTTGAAAAGTCAAAGCGGAAGAGCGAGCCAACGGAGAGGAAATTGAGTTTTTGAGCCTTTTTCCAAAAAAGGCTAAAATGTTGAGAAAAGGGCCGTGACCCCATTTCCAATCGTAGGGTACAATGTGTCCAAGTTGAAAAGTCAAAACAGGTACAGCCAATTTGTTCCAAATTGCCAAATCTCTAAAAAATCACAAAATGCAAAGGGCTTCCCCGTAATCGCTCCAATTCCTTCCCCGCCACGTGACGGCCCGATTTCAGAGTTAGAGGAGCAAATCAAACGGTCTCGTATTCAAACTGGCAAATCAAATGTAACGTTCGCGTCACAAGATCTAGTTTTTAACCCGCCATGAGCGTTTTCTTCGCAATGGAGGAATTTGAAAAGGCGTTGAGGATTTGTGAAGATGTAACGGTTTCTTGAGGAATATAATGGCTTCTCGACGTCATTCCAAGGGGGCGATTGATTTCAAAAAGACCAGAGTGCTCTATACTGGAAAGAGAAAACGCCAAATTTCTTCTATCTTCTTTCTCTCTCGAATTTCTTCCATTCTAAAAGCTCTGTACAAACTCTGCCTTAGCTTCAATAATAAAAGAAGGAATTTTTACCTCTTTGATGGAGAGATTAATTGGTACTTTGTGACCAATGAGTTTTATTCCGTCTTGTAGCTTCTTTATTAGATTTGTATTTTCTTCTAACTCTAAATGCATGTAAATGAAATTTCTAATTAATGTGTGTGGGCATCTGATATTCTACTCGCAACATTAGTTTCTCCTACCTCCATTCTCACTCCCTTTCCCCTTCTAGTGAGAAATTGTTAGCTTTGACACAAGGTCGAGTCGGGAGTGCCTGTTGGATCTCTCGGTCGAAAGGCCACCATTGAAATCCATTTTTTCACATATGCACATACGGAAGCTGCACCATTCAAGTAGAGGAACTTAGATTCCCATAGCGTTGGCTTGACGAGAGGCATGGAGGCAAAACAAAGATTTGACGAATTTGTCCATAAGACAAATTTTCTCGCCAACACAACTCAATATTACTTTATTATTATAAATAAAGGTGACATTCCAAATTAAGTCAATATCAAATTTAAAGATGGAAAGTTACTTTTGAGGCTTTTTCTTGGGAAAAGTGTCAAGTGAACTTATAAAAAGACGTTGGGGGTCATTTGGAAGGATCTCTTTCCCATTATCTATTTTGCATTGAGAGTTTGAGTTGTTGCTTCCACTTATGCTGTTGAGGACGAAAACCCTCTACCGAAACAATATTTGTAGATATATATGAAAGAGCTTCTCGTGGTGGAGCTTTGAAGAGGAGGATGTCCAACACATCAGGAGTACATCGTCACCTACCAGCTTGTTTTACCAAGTAAGTTTGTTGTAGCCTTTGCTTGTTCCCCATCAAGATTGGAAAAGTATGTTCACTAACTTCACACAAATCTTGCCAACGTACATGGTATAGACTGCATTTATGTTGTTGTGGATAGGCTAAATGAGTATTCATACTTCTTTGTCATTTCTCTAGAATTCAAAGCACATCATATGGAAGACGTACATCATTTCGCTCAAGGTTGTCTACACATAAAAGTATGGGATCCGGGTGATATCTTTAGATCTATCAAGGGTAGCAATAGCCATTTACAGTTACATGGCAAAGGAAACAAGCCAAGGGCTTCCATTATCAGACTTTCCAGCCTTAGGACTGTTGTCATCACAGATTCCACCTACTGGACTATACCAATTACAGCCCTTCAAGTGTTTTCAGTCACAGGGTTGTTGATTTTTCAGGGTCTCAACAAAGATATGTTGATTATTACTGCTGTGAGAAGATTTCCAGCCATTGATTGTCTTTTTACAGCCTCTAAATTGTTGATAGCGATGATTTATGCAAACCATTTTCAGCATTATTGCTGTTATATAATTTTCACACTGCTGATTTGCAAAATTTTAGACTTCAGACTGTTGTTAGCAGCAAAATACAGCTTCAAGTTTGCAGGGCTTGAGGAACTTTCCTTACACTATGCTATTTGTGAAGGATTTCAGCCATGGGATCGGTTGGAAACAATCTTGCCCATTGCCATTCTATTTCATAATCCAAGGGAGGATCCAGACTTTTCAGTTCATAAGTATATTAGAGCAGCGCAGCAAAAGCCAACTATGTCACAAAAAGGTAATGGTAACTTGTTATGTTTGCATCCTCATGATCCATTGTTTGTGGTCAAAAGTCAAGAAGATAGTTCACTAAATAGATCAACATATAATGTTGCACATGCTTGTGGCCATCATGGGGAACAATTTCATGATAATTCATAGTCAAACAACTTGGTGAGGCAGAGTTTATTCAGAACATGGAATTGCAAGTGCCCAAGGATGAAATGGAATTCAAGCATTACAAAGAGGGGCATTTTGGGAAGTATAACCAATTGGGCTTGCAATTGCTTGAGACAAACAATTTTTGGGAAGGGCAAATTGTGATGTCTTTTTCAAATAAAATAAAAATAATAAAATTCATATTTTTAAGTTGTCAAGTAACTCACTTTTAATTAAAAAGTGACAGCATAATATTATTTTATTATTATGAATAAATAAAAATTTGTGACTTTCCACATTAAGCAAGTCAATATCTAGTGTCCCCAGATTTCATCCTGAAATCTGAGACTACCCTATCCAAAAAATTTCGTACTTTTAAAATAATGGGTCGTTTTGTGTTTTTATTGCCAGAAAGTTCCTGTATTGTGTCAAGATATTCCCAAGGAGCCATATTAGTCATTTTCGCCAAATACCCAGATGCCTAAAATTGTTATATTCTGTCGTGGGATTTGCCTGCAGAAATTTGTATTTAATTATTTTAAGCCCCGTTTGAGGCAATTTGTGCTCCGGTTTAACCCTGTTGTGATCGTACATATCATTATTCCAGTATACCAGTAAGGTTTTAACCAGGAATGAGTCCTGAGCTTTATTTGTAACTTCTGGCAACGTTTTGTGTTTTTGTGTTTTTTCCGTTTCGTTTTCTATGAAATTTCTCTGGATCAATTCCTTTGCCGGTTTGGCCTGATTCTTGGCCTAGAGTATCTGGAGATCACATATGCACGTTGTGCCAGAAGGAATTCACCATCAGAGGTTTGGTTCTCTTGGAAAAGACGAATTCGTGCACCAAAAAACTTCTTCCAAGGGTGGCCGCATTTTTTTGGAAAAAGAAGGTTTGACGTGGATCATGGGATTTTGGAAGCAAAGAAACAGGGGAATTTTGTACCGCTTTAGCAAGGTATTTTTTCCATGGAAGCAACGTCACTTAAGTCACAATGGAAAATTAGAGGCAACAAGCAGGCGGAAATTTCTTACCTGCCTTGCAGGGTAAAAATTCCCATTGTGAAATAAAAGAAAAATCACTTAAGGCATGAATGGGATTTTATTGCCTGCCTGGCAGGGTAAATAATCCCATTATGAAAGTCAAACAACTTAAGTGAATCATGAGATTTTCAGGGCTGCCTTGCAAGGTAAATAATCCCATTGTCAGTTGACTTTTAAAAATAGAAATTCTTTATTCCAAAAAGTGCGACCCACCTTGGGTGAATAATAATGCATTAAATAAATATTTGTTAATATTTATTCACCCAATTTTGGCGCCTAGGCTTGTGGAAAAGTCAACAAAGGGAAGTGGACAAAAGAAATTTAAAAATAGAATTCCAAAATTAAATAAATTTAATTTATTAATTTATTTAATGCAGCCCCATTTGGGAGAGAAATAATACTTTTTAAAGTATTAAATGATTAAATTAATTCTATTTTCAATGGTTAAGGTCAAAGCATACTTGTGAGGCTTGAGTTAAGTGGAAGCGAAGTCTAAAATTAAATAAATTTAATTTATTTAATGGCAGCCATAAACATGTACAAAATAGGCGCCCCATTTGAAGAGTGAAACTTATTAATTAATTAATTAATTGCCAAAATAGGAAAGGCATTAATTAATTATAGAATCATGAAGATTATATAAGCGGGGGCTGCCATAAGGATGAGTTAATTAATTCACAAGCAGAGAAGTGCAGCCCAGAGGAAAAGTGCACCCCATTTGAAGAGGATTTTTGCTCAAAAGAAGGTGAAATTAATGCTAAAAACGCTTCTAGAATTGGTGCAGAGGTTGAAGGAGGTTGATTTATGTCGGATAATTGTTTGCATAAGTGATACGGTGTTCAAGTGAAGTTGGTAAAATTCATGCTTACTTTGCATGCAAATAAAACATCAAATTTTGAGGCAACAGGCTTGAATTATGCAGATTTTTATGATTAAAATCCACTTGCTCATGTTCCAGGTTGCCATCTTTGTCTCAATTAATTCCAAGAATTCACATGTGCTTTACAAAAGAAAATGAGCTTAAATCAATGTCCAATACATTAAATATATCCTCCGAATCTAAGAATTATCTAGATCTCGCACTCAGCTTTGAAGAATTTTGGCCGAGTAAGAAAAAAAAAAAGAATCGTTCGACAAAGATAGACACAACCATGGCACGAAGGATGAAAAAAGAGCACAACAGAATCATGCATCACTTCTAAATTTTCGGACATTGGAGACACAGATCTAGGTCCTGGACCCTCTTTCCGAATTGATTGATGATCAAGAGCTAGAAAAACTTCCCTCATGCGTGCAAATAAAAGCAAAGGAATCATTCGAGTTGCAACATTTCCATTCACAAATTGGCTTGCGAAATTCATGGAGTGTGCTAGATCCAGATCCGAGATCCATAATTGCGAAGGCTTCATCCTCTTGTTTCAAATACAGGCCGTGAAGAAGTCACACTGCGTGGAAAATTCCTTCCAAGATCTTGTGCATGTGCTCCCAATCTTCCAAATAAGCCTTCATTGAAGTTGCATTCACCCGGAGTGCTTTCCAGAATTTTTAATTGTTCATATGCACTTAAAAATAAAGAGTTATTTACGACAAACATTGCACTGATGCATGTACTGGAAAAGAACTGCAAAAGCTTCAAGGATAAGAGGGAAGACATGTCAAAGGCAATATCCAACCGCTTCCGAGATCCAAATTGCCCAGTGTCCAGTTTGGTGAGAATCAAAGGCAAAAGAATTAGTTGCATGTAGAATATGAAGGACAAGACTGCAGCTTTCCTATTTCTTCTTTTTCTCTTATTTCCTCCGACAAAGTAATTGAGCGATCAATTAAATTATAAAACTTAAATAATTGGTTTAAAAGCCATTTCTTGAAGAAGTCAACTACTTAAAGATAGGTGGCAGACGTGCAAAATAGAAGGTTCTATCTTCAGTAACAAATCATGCATGTCATGCAAAGAGGAATTCCAGGAGGGAGATTGTCGGTTGTTTCCTTTCCGACTTCCACATGTATCGAGTTCACTAAAAGACTTCCGAATTGCCCTCTACATTCTATAAGTAGAGGAAGAACCTTCGAGTTAATGAGGGAAAATTTGTAAACAAAGATTCTTGTGTTCCAAACTTTGATCTCAAACCCTTGATAACCACTTGAAGCAAAGGAATATACAGAGCAGATTTCCTGAGAACTTTGTGTCACGGTGTATTTTATTTCTAGTTTTCTATCTTAGATCTTTGAAAAAACTTTGTATTATTTTAGATTTAGATCTAAAGTCGCTTTGCTTATAATTCTTGTGTTTATATCTATTGATTTCTTCTATGTGCATGCAATCAACTCTATTATCTATTGATTGGAATGCACATCTTCCCCATTTCTTCTCTCGTGTTTATATAATTCCCTTCTTCCATAAATATTTCATTTCTTAAATAATTTGCTTACTTGTTGTAGAACCGTATAACTATGGTTCATGTGCTAAATAGTTAAAATAAAACCCCATATAGATACTAGCATATTTTAATTGCAAATCGACACTCGGAGCCTCGCCGGTAAATGAGGGAGATTTATCTCATCACCGCCTAGGTTTTATGCTATGCGAGAAAATCTAGCCAACAATATCAAATTAGAAGATGGAAAGTTACTTTTGGGGCTTTTCCTTGGGAAAAGTGTCAAGTGAACTTATAAAAAGGCGTTGGGGGGTCATTTGGAAGGATCTTTTTGCCATTATCTATTTTTACATTGAGAGTTTGAGTTGTTGCTTCAACTTTTGCTTTTGAGGACGAAAACCCTCCATTGCAATCAAATTTGGGGATGAAAACCCTCCAATCTTTAATGGTGACTCCATCCAGGAGTTGCATTTGTGCATCCAATCAAAGATTTACAAATTTCAGCTAGGGCATCATCATTTATAGATCTCAGCTAGGGCATCATCGATTTATAGATCTCAGCGAGGGCATCAGTTTTGAAGGCTAACATCACATTTTGAGGGCATTCTAGGGCTGACATCATCATTTCCAACCTTTTCTAGCTTGGACGCCACCCTTGGGAATTTCAATTGTTCGCCATTTGACATCTAGGGCATCTTTCGGGTTGGTTTTTGTGTGGTTTTCAGTTAATTAGCTAGGGCTTGAAAAATGAATTATACATCCAACTAATGCTTGAAAAATTCTCTAAATTGTATCTGGTTGTTTGCAAATTAAATAAAATAAAATTCTGGGTTGCTGCCATAAATTGTGTTGTTTAGAAATTCAGAAATTAAGGGTAATTCCAATATTTTATTTCCAGCAGTAAGGGTTTTTGTGAATTTTCAGAATTTTCTAATTTTTCCAATTAAGGGGCATCACAAAGCTTGTCTATCTAATTACATGTTAACATGCTTTTTTAAGTGTGTCTTTTTAGTTACAGGCAGAAGTGGTTTCCTAAAGCTTGTCTCTCTGGCCACGGTTCAAAGTAGTTTCTTGAAGCTTTTATGTGCTTATATTTTGGGACTAGTGTGAAAACAAGTACAACAATCCACTGCAACATGCTAAAAAATCAAAATAATCATATAAACATTCAAATGACCAAAATAGATCAGTGTGAACTCAGGGAAAGAAAAAGGGAAGGTTCTTTAAAGGTCCACAAGGCCCAGCATCCTGTATCCTAACCGTGCTTAGACTACTGATAACCTCGGGCATATGAGACATCAGAGCATTCAGGCATATGAGTTTTTTTGAAGCTTGTCTCTCTGGTTATTAGTTAAAGTGGTTTCTGGAAGCACATTTTTAAAGTGGTTTCTTGAAGTGTGTCTCTACGGTCTGAAGTAGTTTCTTCGAGTTTTCCTGTGTCTATATTTTTCAACCATCCGTAAAACAACAGTAAATTGCAACATGTACAATGAGATAGACAACTTAAATCAACATCCAAGTGCCCAAAATAGCTCAGTAGGGACTCAAAGAAAGAAAAAGAAAAGTTCTTAAAAGTTTCACGATGCCGGGCGCTATGCAAACTTATCTGCACTAAGACTACTGATAGCTTCAAGCATATGAGACATCCAGGCATACAACTGTTACCAAAAAATACCCTATCTCAAACTCTTGCTCTACATTAAAAGCAAGGCAAATAATAACTACAGACTGGGGTCCGGAGATTAAAAGCGCTGGAAACTACAAGCAAGCAAGCCTGAAGATAAAAGTACCCTAACTCAAACTCTAAATACCACATTGATAAATACGAAAATGTTGTCTGAAGAAACAGAGCACTGTCACTAATAATCCTACAAGAAAAAACCTCGACCTCTAAAGATAAGTTGTTTTTTCTTTGCAGGTGCGTGCCTAAAGCAATGGAAATTATTTTCGCTCCGTTGCAGAAAACAGGGTGAACTCGAAACAAAAACAATCCTCAAGACACAATAAAATTAACGGTGAAGCCATAATGCAAAGCGAAAATCTGGAAAGAGAAAATAAGTACCTGCAGAGAAAGAATCGAAACAGCCTGTGTGTGCCCCCAAACCCTTGCAGAGCAGTTCCTCGAGGTTGTGTGTTGCAAAAGAGAATATAATCTGAATGGGGTAAATATTCACGACCCTTTTATAGACGGAATCCCTTTGTATTTTGGGGCCCATTTTACTGACCCAAATTTACCGCCGCTTTCCAGAACGTTTGATGGGATATTCAAACAAAAATTGTCTGATATGGAAAATGGCATTGAGTAAATGCCATTTCGCCGGCGTGTTGTTTTTCTACTTTAAACTAGTGAAAAACGTCGATGGCCCCGCTTTTTCATCGATGATACGTTGTAAAGCCATCGATTTTTTTGAATTTAATAATGTTCGCATCTTCCTACCTATCTTGTTGAGTATTAATTTTGTGATATTCGCATCTCTTTTATTATTCTGCCGAGGCAGGTTATATTATCTCTAGTCCCATAGTATCTTTGTTGTCCCCCTTTACAACTAGCAATTGTGCAATGGAAATGTTGATAGGTGGATGATTGAAATGAATGGAAACGACTCTATGGATAATATGAATGTCACTGCTTTTATTGAAAAAATTTCCATACAATGTCACTTTGTTTTATCGAGCACAAGTATCATTTTGGATTCATTCATACGAAAAAATTAAATGATCTTATAGTGTATGCAATTGGTTAGATAATCGCTTCCAAATTTTTATCCATGTACCTTCAAAGATAGTCTCGTATCAATTCGTTAAAGTGGAAATTTGCTAAGCAACATTTGAGGGGAAAACGATGTCACTTTGAGGGTTTTAATTTGATGCCCATCCATACCCATTAGGTAGATTTTTATGAGAGGAACATTCCTTCCACATTTTGTACAAAAATATTATTTCAATTTTCGTAAGCCATTTGAATAGATGTCTTAAATACAATCTATCTTAAATATGTTAAGAGATATCAATTTGAAATTTCTTATCTTCCAAAATTTTCACATACCACATTGATTAATGACTGTGTAACATTTTCTACCAATTTCTCACTAACTCGTCATAGATGGCATCAATCTAATTACACCATTTTGTTGGTCTCAAAAATATATTTTGGAAAACAAAAATTTGTTTTAAAGTCTTAGAGATTTATAGTTTTAGATTGACTTCTCTAAGCAATAATGCTTAAGAAATATTAAATTTCCATATGATACCAAAGAGACACAAAATTTAAGGTAAAAATAATTGTTAACATGATCACTTCATTACATCCAACCCTTGTCATTCACAGTGATTATAAAATAATTATGAATGTAATAATTGTAAGATTGAAGAATATTTTATATAAAAACATAATAAAATAAAACAACATAGTATTTTAAGTCTTGTGTGTTTTATTTTCACAACAACTATTCTACCACCAAAATCTTGGTTGTATTCAAAATAATATAACATATTTCTTTTTTCAAAATTTTAAAATATTATTGTCTTGTCATTCTCTAATTATTTCAGTGAGCAAGTAGAGGAGGCAATAACAAAGTATCTTCAAATGTTTATAAAAGGTTATAACCTACATACTTGGAGAGATTGTGAGGGTTAACTAATTTGATTTAACTTTCTTGTCATAACACTATTTTATCTCTATCCATCCATAATATTTACCTTGGATTCTTTCCTTAAAAAAATGTGTATCCTCTAATACCACAAAACATAGAAAAGATGTATAATTATACCACAATAAAAGCAGGAAGTAAGAAGCATGTTGTTGTTTTGTATAGGGTGGTACTAATATCTATACACTTTACCGAGGTTGGTCTTCAATGTTTGTGCTCACTTTTTTCTTTGAATGGTAATGGAGAAGTTTATATATATATATATATATATATATATATATATATATATATATATATATATATATATATATATATATATATATATATAATGTATGCATATACTACCATTCGAGAGACTTTTGAGAAAAACAAAATTATAATTATTTTCATTGAGAGTAATGAGGAGAAGAATTATGGATAGAATTGTAGTTGTATTGATATAGTTGTTTGGGTTATTTTTGTTATTTTAATGATTAGGATTATTGAAGAAGATCTTCACATAAGATTATGTGATTAATTAACAATCGATATGATCCCATATTGTATATATAGACACTTAAATTTGGCAACTTATCCTTTAGCTATGATAAGTTCACTTTATTTATATATTGTGACTTATGCTCTCATTCTAAGCCCAATTGACACATCCTTAGCTCTTTTGCATGACTTGCTAATCTCTACACATTGCTTTATTACTCACTCACCCAGCTTTAAACTTTTCAAACCAATACTTTTCTTCAATATATATTTCCCAAAATCTGGTATGTCATCATTAGTTGCCTTTATGGAACCGTATAGTGTGGGATTATGTCATACTATGGTCTGGACCAACCTATATAATCTCATCCCTTGCTCTTTAATGAGTCTTTAATCAAGCTAAAAATCATTTAAGGTTTATTTCCTATGCCCTAAGTCAATCTTAATGTTTTAATTAGCCTATGAATGCCTAGATATAATCAAGTATAATTCACCATTTAAACGTGCATGACATTCTCATAAGCATACATTGTAAATTACTCTCCAAAAGAACTCAAGGCTCTCTTAAATCTTCCTAAATTAGATGTACATCCTTTATAAAGCAACCACCACATAGGTCTGAAGCACTCAAACTAGGTTCAAGTGTCTAGCTTCCTCCATTACCAAGTCTCTAAAGGTCAAAGATCTATGTCTCAACAAGAACAAGTCACATGAATCATTCACAAAGATCTCAAGGGAAAAAGGGAATTAGTTTAGCATTTGAAGCACATCACACTATACCACTACCGCGTAGGGTACATCTTTATTCGATTTACGCCTAATTTTACTCATTGTGTTAAGAGACGCAAGGGAACAATATGGGGTTGGCTTAGATTTGCATACATTACTGGACGTACACGAGGAGAACTACATGGAGTTTGCTCATGATTGTAAGGGGATGTAATGTAGTTCCTACATTGGTTTAGTAAGTGTTGATCGCGAGTCGGTCCCAATTCCACCCATATAGAGATTTATTATTTTGTTATTTAATCATCTTCATAAAGTATGAGTGTTGGTATTTTAAGGTTTATCTCATTACGAGATCACCATCACATAATTATGAAGCCTAGCAATAGATAACAAAACTCGCCCAAACCATCGATAGCACCTCGGGTTGTAAAGCCCCATCATTTGTAGGTCAAAAACCTTACAGAGCAAGGACATGACACTACTACACCTTAGTAGAGCTATACGAGTTTTATACAAGAACACTTTCTAACTATAGTTCGAGAGCCAAAACAATTATAGGTATTCATTAGCCTTTTCAACCAATTTGCACACCCAGCATCACTATGTTTTCATCTCGTATTTGATAAGTACTTATCCCTCATTGTGTTTTATGCAATCATTTCATAGTTTTATCACTTTGTTTACTATATTAATAGTTACATTTTGGATTGTATGGTTAATGTGGATTAATTTATTTAGAATATTCTTCCTATAACATTCTTACACCTAATAATAAGTAAGGAAATAACTCTTATCAAACCCTTATCTTATTGGATTTTAGGATGACACAATATATCATGTCCTAGATTTTGAGCCCTATGCCTTGGAAATTATTTTCATGGGCGTCCAATGTGTCTGAACACCTTGCAAAGAAGAAACAATGTCGGTATGCAATCTAAGTCACATGTCACTAGAGATGTTTATTTTGGGCACGAAGTTAAAACTACCTAGTAGTATTGGGATAAATCTAGACACTTTAAACATTTTACTTCTTATGGCGCGTATGTTTATCGTTGACGATTATCTTTGCGGATGAACCACCAAAGTCTCTGGAAATCTCGTGGATGTGGGACTTGATCCCTAAGATTGTTACAAATATATTGTGACATTATTAATAAATTCTAATATTAATAATAATGAGTTAATACAACTCATATTAATAATATAGTTAATAGTTGTGTGTGAGTGAAGTTGTTGAATAAACAACTCACGTAGCTATTTTGTATTGTGAGTGATCCTAGGGATGTTTGAGAGATATTAGGAGATAAGTTTGAGAGATTCATGGAGAGAGATACGAGGGATTGAAGATGAGTGTTGACTCCACCATTGTAGGAGATCAAACACTATATATGTAACCTCTATCAATATCAATAATGTCCCGATTGAATATAATTTACCAGTTTTATTGTTTATTTTGTGTAAAGTTCATACCAAAATAATATTTGGTATCGAGAGCGTTGAATGGAGTTTGTTTAAAGCTCTTCTATCTGTAGCTTTGGAGTCTTTCTCAACTGTGAATCTACAGCAACTCCTGAGCATTGTATTGAAAATGTGATCCACTATTCACGTTTTGTTCTGAGAATTTGGCATTTTTAGTTTGTTGGAATCTCGTGTTTATTTTGGTTCAAGATATCAATTCATCCTTGATTTGGTATATCTGCAGACTCCATTCTTGCGGTCTCATTATTCCATGAGAAAATAAAGTTTTATTCTACTACAATGGCGTTTTGATCTGAAATTCCTCCTTTCAATATTTGAGATCTATTTTGTATCATGGCATTTTGATTCAGTTTTGAGGAGTTTATATAATTGATTGCCACAAAACATCTCTGTGCAAAGAAACATCATTATTTTATTGATCTGCAAGTGCCCCTGATTGGATGAATATTCTGTGACATTATTAGAGTTAAAATCTTGCGTTGAATTTTTCATTGAAGACTTGGCATTAGCGTGGAGGAGGTGTTGTCAATGGTGCAGTCGAGTTTTTATTCCCGTCTTCTTACTTCTCTCGTCATCACATCTACCAGCATGCATTAAATCCTAATAACCATTTACGTGGAGTTTTGTTGCAAAAATATTCCATTTGTTCATTGTTGTGTGGGTCTTTGCTAAGTAACGTATTCAAACTAATATATGGAATTATGGTTCTCTTTCTTCATATCTCCATTGATTTCCAACTTTATATGATTTGCAAACAGCATGATCGAAGCTACATAAATTATCAAGTACAATGTTATTATCTGGTGATCTCCAACTCTCATTACATTTGCGTCGCTTCATATCCGTGCACATTTCACATTGATGTTTCAAGCTTCCACGTGGGGTCATTCTTCAACCATTTGTTGTAAATCACGCGTTTTTTTCTTGGTTTTAGTAGTATTCATTTATTTAAAATAGTAGTTAATTAAGTCTCCTCAGAAGTAGTCATTTTTTTAATTTTGTCCACGTCAAAATTTCTGATATTAGTGGTCTTTGTGTTTAGATGTTCGGTGGTGTTGTTTTTTAAGGAAAGTGTATTCATATTGTATAAAAAAATTGTCTTCATAGTCCATCAAGTCAATAGTTTATGTTGTTAGTCAGGTCATATGTTGTATTTTAATGTTTATTATACAATTGTCAATGTGTCATTATAGGGTCAATGTCAAAATCATTTTAAAGTGTCAAAATTAAGTCATAGGATTTTGTATGTCTCTCAAAAGTCAAAAAATTATTATCTTGTAAGTGTTAAAGTTGTCATTTGTGGAGTTTGTTATAAATGTTGATAGTCATTTTTTGTGTCAAAGCCAAGTGTTGTCTTCTCAAATTCGAGTGTAAGTTTTGAGTCATTGTAAAAGTCCAGTATTTTTGGGTCCATTATCAAAAAGTCAAAGAGTCAAATATTGTAAAAAAAAATTAAAATGCCTCATGGACACATTTTTGGTGTTACCCGACATCCATTTTTAGGAGAATAAGATGAATGATATTGCAGTTCTAATGATATTTTGTATGACTTCAAAGAAGGAAAATATGTCTGCCTTTCGGGGCTCCGCCTCTCGACCCCGCCCTGTATCGCAACAGGGAGCACACCCAAGGCGCTTGCCCTTGACCTGCTGGGACTACCACCCTGCACCCCCACTTTGGAATTTCAAAACCAAAGCGAAGATTTTTGGGAAGATGCATCAACAAAAGGTGGTGCAAATTTGAGCTTCAACGTCCAATTTGTTGAGTAAGCAACGTGATTCATGGAGGACGGAGGCAATGGAGGCTGGAGGTCAATCAATGACCTCTCGTCAATCACCAATGATGGGGCCGCATGAAGTTGTGGTGGCAGTGTGTGTGTATGTTTTCTTTTATTTCATATTTGATTTCAGAGTTCCTGTTTGAATAAGTGAAATGTTCACATTGAGGGGGGGAACTGAACATGGTCTCAATGTTCAATTTTCCCTCTTTTTAGTTTGTATTTAGTAAGCAGTGGTTCCTACATATTCCTGAAGGAAAGACATAGTGGATAGATGAAAACACAAAGGAAAAACAACAACATGATATTTGGGTTGTTGGTTGTCCTAGTAAAACCATCCTTTGTTTTAGGTTGTTGGTTTTCCTATAAAACCATCCTTTGTTTTAGGTTGTTGGTTGTCCTGTAAAACCATCCTTTGTTTGAGGTTGTTGGTTGACCTACAAAACCATCTAGATCATGAGCACACATGGGCGGAAAGCTGCAGAAGGAAGTGTGATTATTTTTTCTACCTTGTCAACATTAGGGGAGTGTATATTGGGAATTAATAATGTTAACAATAGGGGAGTGAATGTTACAAATATATAGAGGAGTGAATTTAACAATAGGGGCACGGTTAAAACTACTTGGTAGTATTGGGATAACTCTAGACACTTTAAACATTTTACTTCTTGTGGTGCATATGTTTACTAGTTGACGATTATCTTTGCAGATGAACCACCAAAGTCTCTGGAAATCTCAGGGATGTGGGACTTGATCCCTAAGATTGTTACAAAATATATTGTGACATTATTAATAAATTATAATATTATTAATAATGAGTTAATACAACTCATATTAATAATATAGTTAATAGTTGTGTGTGAGTGAAGTTGTTGAATAAACAACTCATGTAGCTATTTTGTAGTGTGAGTGATCCTAGGGATGTTTGAGAGATTCATGGAGAGAGATATGAGGGATTGAAGATGAGTGTTGACTCCACCATTGTAGGAGATCAAACACTATATATGTAACCTCTATCAATATCAATAATGTCCCGATTGAATACAATTTACCAGCTTTATTGTTTATTTTGTGTAAAGCTCGGACTAAAATAATAAAGATAACCTCCAAGTTTTATAGAAGTTGGCTCTTATCTAGATTTGGATTGAGATAAGGGTTAAAGAGAAAATGAAACAATATGTAAATCCTATCTAAGGCAATGTGCTAAATCTTTACTAAAATAACATAGAGATCATTATTGAAATAACTACTAGATTAGTTGAAGAGCATCGAGCATGATCAACTATTTCAAAGATATTTTAAACCATCGAGGCTAGACGAAACTAAAACACAACCACATACACAATAAATGGATTTATGTAAAAGATCTAAGGGCATGCAACACGATAGATATTTAAACATTTATCAAGAATTGAATTAAAAGAAAACAAGAAGAAACAAAGGACTTGGGATATACGAACTTTCAATACACAGAGCAAAAACTCTTATTTATAGAGAAAAATAATACATAAGGCCAAAATGACACAGATTACAGTATTTCCTTACAATAGAGCCTTGTTAAGGCCAATGGAACACAATGGATTGAACCTAAAATTCTCCCTGCAAATCTAGAACTTTTTTTTTGTCCCTAAATACTAAACAAGAACATTCTTTTATAGATCCCATGGCTCTTTCTCCAACATGCCACCAATAAAGAATTCCACCGTCCACATTTAGTTTCTACCCACACGATCTTTGACTGATGGGGGAAAATCTCAACTACATGCTTTGGGACCCAAGATTGCATTCAATTTTCTCGAACATCGAGTCCTTTACTTCTTTGGTTGGTCCTTTCAATGGTGGTAGCTTCCTTGGGTGACACGTGGAGGCCTGCACATTCTTCTCCTTTTATCTTTGACTTTTCAGCCCACTTGGGTTGCCCTCTCCCGCGCTTTAACCTCACTTCGCCAATAATCCTTGTTTGAAGGCTCTCGATTCCTTGTGCTTTCTCCAAAATGCACCAAGGGACATGTGGATACCCTCTGTGTCCAGTTCTATACTTAGGAAAAATTGAGCCCAAAAAAATACAAAAGAACACCAAAAGGAAAAAGGGGCTCGGGCGATAAAGATAGCAGAAATGGAAGAGCCCCGAAATAATGTAGAAATCATTCTATAGTTATGGTGACTCACCAAGGACTCCATGTCAGTCATGGAAGAATTTGGCAAATCCTTCCTTGCCACAAAATTTCAAAATGTGGCTTAAAGAGATGCCACTCGAATTGTTTTTAAAGCGACTTGGTACCTGACCCATTCGGCCTCTATTGGGTAATGTAATGTCCCCTTTTCCCAATCAAATATCTTTGCCCTATTTTGTCAACCCTGACGACCAAAGGAAAATATAAGGGGACTTAAGTCACAATAAATTATTATAAAGTGCTATAAAAATAAATTAAATTATTAAAGCACTTATATTAATTTATTTGGCTTAATAAAAATAAATAATAATCCCTATGGTCAATACGAGGGGCAAATATCATTGTGAAGGGGTTATTATATTTTATTCTTGGGCCAAAGAGGAATAATGAAGTTAGGAAGGATAAAATATTATTTATGTCTTGTATTCCTCCTATGGAAAATGCCATTTGGAAGTCCAAAGGTCACTTTCATGGGAAGTCCAAAGGTCACTTCCATTTAGAAGTCCAAAGGTCACTTTCATTAGAAGTCTAAAGGTCACTTTCATTTGAAGTCCAAAGGTCACTTTCATTGAAGTCCAAAGGTCACTTTGGGTCCCATTTCCTATATAAAGAAGAGGTCGACCTATGTAGAGGCATTCCATATTCACTTGATATTTTCTCATTGTGTTGAAGCTTGAAGCTTTCACCAAAAATATTCTAAGGATGAAAACCCTTAGTATATTTCATCTAGAGGACGAAAACCCTCTTAGAGCTTAGGAGGAATTTCTACACTAGATCTTCCATAGAGCTTACAAATAATTTTTAGTCATTTCCAACAGTTGTGTGAAGGGTGTTTTACACCAAACATTTAGAGAATACAAATTGTAGCAGCTTGTTTCTTGTTAATTCCAGTTTGAGCGACCCATTCTACATCCTTTCTAAGTTGTTTTTCCTTGAGTTATTCAAGTCTGATCTCGAATCATTCATGTTTCTAGCAAATTTTATAAAGTAAATATAAGTGGTTCTCATAAATTTTGGAAGGATTTATAGTGCTTTTTCATCTATAGCTTTATGAGCTTTATTTCAGCCCATAAATTCTCCAAAATTCAGATTTTATCTTCTAATGGACTGTCAAAATTCTGAGATCAGTTTATAGCAAAAATATTTAGAATTGGTTGTTGATTTATGTGGATTTCTTCAAAGAACCTAGTTGCCATCTCTGTTATTTATTTGCTGCAGTCAAGCTGAGTTTTTGCATGGTCTTATACACCATCCTAGGGACTGATTTGAGTCAATAAATTCTGCATATTATTTTGGAGAGAAAGGGTTATAAATTATTGCTTGTTTGGTGGGAGTTTCATATAAAAACCCATTGCATTGTCCCTCTAATAATTAAATCTACAGATATCTTTATTAATTTTGTAATTTGGTGTTGGGTTTGCCTAAATCCACCTAAGGTAAGAATAGTCCCATTCAAGGATATTATAGGTAAGTATGTCGTTGCAGAGCCTAAAAGGCTCTATCTAGCTCAATTATCTCCTTATGAGAGAAGGTCTAGAGATTCTGCACTATTGTCGTGCAGACAAAACTCCAATTTTACAATTGGGTTCAAAATTGCCTCCACCTCAATGACACTAGAATCATCCGTTAAAGACTGAAAGACATTCTTATCTTACTGCTTTGTTTTCAACAATTGTTGGATCTGGTCCTCTAATAGAATGATGGAGTCATTGAGAAAGGGATATGGGAAGCTCAGTTGAACTAGTTCCTCTATGAGTTGCTTCCTCTCTTTGATCCCGAGTTGGAGTTGGGTTAGGATATTCTGACACTTGATAGTTGCCTTATTACAACTCAGAATCTCACTGATCTTTGTTGCGACCATCCACCTATTTGTAATGTCAACCCCTTATAAGGCGGAGTCTGAAGATTCATATAGTTTTTAACCCAACATATATGATTCAGGGACCTTGGTGGATATGGAGTTGTTGATGGTGGAGGCCGAGGACTCCACGCTTAGCACATAGGTTTTATGCATCGGATATGAATCGAGGATGCAGCCTGTGTCCTTTGTCATGGTGGCAATTCTCTTCAGAGCAAGAAGAAGTGTTTAACCCCGCACTAACGTGACAATCCCCCTTTTGGGGTTGTTGAGTTATTTTTGGGTTAAATCCTTGGCGACCGTGTCTTTTGTTGTCTTGCACTTCGTGTGCAAGCTACCTTTTTCTTCTTTTAAGGTACATAACTTCACTTGAAGCATAATAACCTTTATTTTCTTGAATCGATCTCATGCTTTGAAGCGAATTCGCTACAACATTGGATGTTGCTAGCTTGAATTCTAATGTTTTGGTCCTTGAGAAGTTGCAGAAGACCTTCCCGTGACACCATCACTTTTAACTCTTAACAATGTTGTTGTTCTATTTCTTTTCCTTTGCCTTTGATTTCAGAATTTAGGCGGGCCACAATACTCTGCACTGTAGGAGGCTAGCCTCCATTTTCTTTAGCTTGTTGTTGAGTTTGAGATAGTTCGTGGTGACCACGATAACTATTTTTCTCATTAGTTCGACCTTATCCTGAGGTTGAACCGAGTAAGGTCCACCACAATGGAACCCGATGGAATAATCATTAGGTTGCATTTGCTCGGTGGGCTTAGAGATAGAGACATGGGGACCATCTAGGTGATGGTCATAGAGCTTTGTTGATGGTTATATAATGACCACATCTTCCTCATTTCTCCTGCTACCATCTCCTTTTTCTTCTTCTTCTCCCTCCTTGAAAGAAACAATAACTAGATCGTACTGCCAAGAACACAGATGCTAATCAAACACCACGATCTATAAGATGAAAGCAATTCGCCGAATAACTTTACATAAAACCTTTGCAAAAACAAATGAGAAACAATATCATATAGTGTTATGGAACTCAATGCAATACATTAAGAATGGGCCTTGCTTAAATATGCAAGGAATAACAATCTAAGAACCAATCAAGGTCATAGATTAAGCCATAAATCAAGGAAATAACTAGTCATCAAAGAACTAGTCAAGACCATAGATTTAGGAGAGAACTAGACATTAAGGATCTAGTCAATACCATAGATCAAGGAAAGAACTAGTCAATACCATAGATCAAGGAAAGAACTATACCTAACAACTAGATAATATCTCCTAATATCTAAATAAATAAAAAGAAATATCCACACACATAAGTGGGTGAGGATAAATACAATAAAGGTAAATAAATTACCTAGGTGAACATGAGCTAAGGTAAATACCTACTCTAACACCCCCCCTCAAGTGAAGCTAGGGGCCAAAATAGAAGTGGCATGTCCACAGTATGAGTCCCGACAACTAGGCCTGATGAGGTACTCATGTACAATAATTGGGAAAAAAGGGACACCGCAAGGTACCCAAAACCAATAACAACAAAGTAAAGAGAGTAAAGACCCACTCCAAGGCATCCCAAGAAGCTCAGCTCAAAAAAACTCGTATAATGTTGAAGAAGTTTGGTGTGCACTGTGGTCTGAATCCACTGCTCAATCACAAAACTCAAAAACAATTGACACTGGCTCCACCAGAATAGCTCCATATAAGGAGACTGTCAATAGAGTGATGTCGAAAGTGTAAAAAAAACCAAACATAATTTGATCAAGTGCTACAAATAGGTGTGCCACGATCCAAGAACAATAACCAAAGCAACAAGGCAAGGACACAAAATCCAGAGTGTCACGATCCAAGAAAAGCCAAGGTAACAAGGCAAGGACACAAAACCCGAAGAAGCAGATCAACACCACACCCTCCCATACTGCTGAATGGGTGGAGTGGCACTACAAATATGTATGAGTTGTCAAAACAACTACTCGAACACTAACAAACTAACACTGGGCTCCACCAGAATAGCTCCCCACAAGAGAGACTATCAACATGCCAAAAGTGTCAAAAATACATATACAAAATCTCTCAACAAACAAGAGAGATACACTACACCTACTAAAGAAAATGCTCAAAAAAGAAGCATTACAATGTAAAAGGTATAGAAAGTGGAGCAAGAGGTTGAATGGTGGAGGAGCCACGCCTGTAGAGTCCTCTCAATGAATGCCTATGTCGTCTCCATGAGTGATCAGATATCCACCCCAAATCAACACAAATGGATGAAGAAGATGCTTGCATATGACTTGGTGCAAAATACACAATGGGTGCATGCAAAAGAACATCAAAATGTGTGTCAGGTTGATCATGTTTGATAAATGAAATCTCAGGTTTCTCAATCCTAAGTGAAGGTGTAGAACTCATGTGTTTCTCATGATCCTCAAAAAGAGTCGAGCGAACAAAAAAGGAGCTCTCAATGTGTGATCCCAATGAAGTATCTAGCTCGAAAACCAATGTCATGACGAGAATTCCACTTAACATGTGGAATAGAGGAAACAATACCATGAATGTCTCAAGCTAATGACTCACGCTAGTGAGACCCATGGAATGGAGCATGCGAGAACTCGAATGCAAGTGGTCATGTGCTTCTTAAAAATCCATGCACTGAAAGGTATAGATACACAACATGTGGTACTGTAATAGGCACAGATGTGGAAGAGCATGTAGTAACAAGCCTCACAGGTGTATGAGCATCAAGAGTAGGAACAGACTCAAAGACAGACATATCAATGTCAGTGGGTTCAGGAGCAATAGCTGCAAGTGGACTAGGAGCATGGTTGTGGATGTCCACAATATGATGGTGATGTTGTAGGTTAGCAAGTTTGTTCTGCAGGGAGTGTATTATTGTATCCTTATCATGAATGAGTGATTGTAGAAGAGAATTTCGCTTCTTGAGCAATCTATTTTCTTCCAAAATTTTACAATATCCTCTTGAAGGTCCACATACTTCAGAGAAAAGCATATCAATCTCATAATCCATGATAGGTACAAATTGTAGCTCCCAAAATTTAGGACGTCGCTCTCGTAAATTGCATCCACAATTGATTACAACACTCCTCCATATTTGGCAATTTATAATTATAGTGCAAGTCTCAAAATAAATAACTCCAATGGAAAGAGTACAAAAAAACAAGCACTTTTGCAAAAAACGGCACACAAAACCGAATTACCGATCAAAAGTTACAAGCTTTTTAATATTTGCTCTTATTATTTATTTTAGTTGCCACTAAAACAAAATAAATTGTTGTTTCCTTCACCACACAAATAAAATTAAAGGGGGCTCAAGTTAAGCACCTACTAATACAAATCACAAGCTTTAAGCCCTCATATGACCATACCATATGACCAATGGAACTCAATGCAATATATTGAGAATGGGCCTTGCTTAAAAATGCAAGGAATAACAATCTAAGAACTAGTCAAGGTCATAGATCAAGCCATAAATCAAGGAAATAACTAGTCATCAAAGAACTAGTCAAGACCATAGATTTAGGAGAGAACTAAACATCAAGGATCTAGTCAATACCATAGATCAAGGAAAGAACTAGTCAATAACATAGATCAAGGAAAGAACTATACCTAACAACTAGATAATATCTCCTAATATCTAAATAAATAAAAAGAAATATCCACACACATAAGTGGGTGAGGATAAATACAATAAAGGTAAATAAATTACCTAGGCGAACATGAGCTAAGGTAAATACCTACTCTAACACTCCTTTTATCTCGGGATGCTTTGGATGCCTCGGGTTGATTCAAAAGTCTCGAGGAGGAAAGGACTATCCCACTCCGCAAAATGGGAATCCACGATGACAGTCGTATGGGATCAGAATCGGTTGTGGGAAATGAGAATTCATGAGAGGTGAAGAAAGGCCAATTAAAACTTGGGAGAGAATGTGGGAATGGTGGTGGGTGGTGGAGGTAAGAAAGGGGATCCGTGAGGGTGGAAGAGTCTCAGGTTGGGGTGACAAAAATGGGAACACCTTTGGCCGAGGAAATGAAATACGAAGGGGAAGGAAATGGAGGAATGAGAGGAGGTGAAGGAGCTGAGGAAGAAAAGGCCTTAACCAATTTCAACTTCTTCTTAAACGGGCTTTGAGGGTGGCACCTTCATTGGTAGTCATAGAGGGAAAGACTAATGGTTGTGGTGAGGTGAGCCCCTGGGCTAGGTCCGACACCGGTTGTGCTACTATCTCCAAACCTTGAGGGTCTTGTGTCGTCTAAACCATGAGCATATAGCTTGAGTAAAAATATTGAGGAATGGAGGGAGGGGGTCGTGGTGGTGCTTGATGTGAAGAGGGGCCGAGGGATTCTATTGTATTACACATGAGCTACTCTTTGGAGACCTCCACTGTCTCCTTGTTATCCAAACCATACCCATGCTCAAAGATCCCAGCAATTCCTCCCACCGCTTTGCTCGTCGATGGCCACGACCTTGAAATTGAGGGTAGTCTACCTGATTTCCTACCTATATTTTCAATAGGCTTCTATTTTCTTTGTGCTCTAGTCCTTGCTTATGCAGGGGCCGCCCTCAATCCTGGTCATTGTTACTGTAAAGAAAGTCATTCTTATATAAGAGGATGAAATGACTCCCATAGCGGAGTCAGGATGTCCTCTAGTTCGATAAGAATATCAGGAGTCTCTTCCTAGGGAGACCTCCTGTCTTCAAAAAACTTCCTCGGGTCATGTTGGCAAGAGTCTCGGGACTTTGTTTCAGGACAACGTGGCAGCCATTTTCTCATCTAGGTCATACCTCCATGTATACTGAATCAAGGCAAAGCCGTAGAAAGCCCGGCTTCTACGTGAGTATGTGCTCCACCTCGTGTTTAATTATGGTAACCCTTCTCTTATGCTAATGGAGGTCAAGAATGCCTTTTTTTTACTACCGAGCCGTACTCTACGTTGAGGATCCCAACTCCCCGATTATCTCCAAGCCCACCACTCACAATGTGAGGACCTAGGGAGCACAAAGGATTAGTCTCGAATCCATACAACCAGATCATTAAATGTGTTGCCCTGAAGAAATATTTGCAGGGATGTAGGGGGTTCGTAAGGATGGTTTGGACTAAATCATTCATTCTATTATTAACACCTTCTAGGTCAAATTCAAGTAGAAGAGGTGCAACAAAACAGTTAGGGAACTCATGTGTCTGAGGAGCAGGACAACACACGAGTCTCTGCGGACACTAAGATGATCTTTTAAGGGTTCACCTTTGTGTCCCACAATGTTAGGGGCATATATTGGCAAAGGAACTAGGCGTTATGATACAAAATGAGGTGGAACAAAAGGAAGAGTACCTGAAGGTGGAGTTAACAGAGAAATAGGCTAGTTGCTCACAAATAGAGCCTGTTATGGCCTCAGAGAAGTTGAACCAATATGCTTTGTCCCTCTTCACCGATCTCATCCTAAAAGGGTCATAATTTTCCAGCTTAGAAATTTCTATCCGAGTCTTGGCCAAAAATAAATGCCAACATGGAGTAGGCATCCTGAGAATCTGACATGAACATTTTACTTTTCTCAAAGGGGATTGGGAATCTGATACTTCTAAACTACTTGAATCTGATTTTCACAACTCCTTGTTTATGAATGTGGCTTTATTCTGCACCTTTGAGCCCAGTGCTTTGGAATTCGCCATGTCGTAAAAATTGGCTGATTTTTCATAGGGTAGGGAAACATATCCCTGATGGCTCGTGGTGTAATCACCACCTACATGTTTTTACCTTTGATGGTGTTGGAATCAGGGTCGAAACAACATGCACACATTTGCACGAGCTTTGGATATGGGTGCATGAGAGGCACCATGTATTGGGTGAGTGTGGAGGTCCAAATTTTTGAGCCAAAAGACTTAGAATCCCCTAAATTTAGGATTCTGGCGTGGGCGGCCTCTCTCAGAGCTTTCAGTTTCTTGTTTAGGACGGGGTTAAAACCCCATCCACAAAATTTGTGACCAAGGAAGCATCATTGAATTATGTTCCTTTATCGGGAATCAAAACCTTGGGTTATGAGAGCGATGTGCCAATGGGCGTTCTACATAAGATTTTGGCCGTGAGATAGGGAGTTGAAAGGTATCATGGTGTCTTAAAAAATGGGGAAAGCTCTGGTTCTTTGAACTAGGGACTCAAGAATTAGGGCAAGAGACTCTTAGCACTTAGAATGAAGCTTAGGTGACTTTAAAACTTGCCTCAAATAGCCTCCTCGACTCATGTGAAATAAAGGCTTGTGCATACATTGGGTCACATCATATAACAACACCTTGGTTGTATGACCCTTAGTGCCAAATTTTTCATTTCCCAAGATATTTTCATTAACAATCTGATCATTTTCATTAATTATTCCAAAAATTGTTAGGATCATTTACTTTAGGGAAAATTAGGAAGGTACAATACCTTTCAAATTTTCAAAAGGGGGTAGAAGGGTCTCTGCTAGAGACACATGTCCAAAGACACTTATTCAAAGGGGTGACACTTGCAAAACAAGACAAAAGACAAAAGAAAGAGGGGGACTATACATATGATACATAATTTACAATATTAAAAAGACTCAATGGAAAGGTTTAAGGTGGATCCTGTTCATCGGAATCGCAAGGGATCACCTTCCATAGTCTTGAGCTCGAAAGCATTGTGTTGTTTGCATGTAGTGATCTTGAATGGTTACATGTCCAGAGAGGGTCAAACTTTCCATGATTGTCAGGATTAGCGCCCTCACGTCCCACTTTAAGACTAAAGTGTCGACTCGGAATTTGAGTTCTGAAGTCTTCTGATCAAACCAAGTCTTGACAACCTGCTAACAACTAATCATGGATTCATGGGCTGCCTCTCATCTTTCTTGAAGCTCTATTAGCTTTGTGAGTCTTACCTGCATCAATCCATGTTCCTTGATCTCAATTTGCTTCAATAACTGCAAGGCTGGGACCTCCACAGTGATAGGCATTATGACGCTTTTACCATAGACCAATTCATATGGTGAGGCCTTCAGATTTGTTTGGGCATGATTTGATCAACCCATAAGGTCATCTTGACATGCTCATGCCATGATCTCTTATGTTCCTCCCCCATCCTTTTTATGAGTTTGATTAGATTCTTGTTGGTTGATTATGAACCTGTTACCATGCGGGTAGTAGTTCAAGATTTCTTAAGATAGATTTCATGCCTCATTGTAAAGTCAGACACTTTGGCCCCTAGAAAATCCTTTGCATTATCTGATATGATTGTGCGGGGGGATCCAAAGCGGTAGTGATATCTTAGAGGAGTTCCAGGATCATATTCTCTGTGGCTTCCTTTAATGGAACTACCTCCGTCCTTTCGAGTGAAGTAATCAGTGGCGGTGAGAATCCATCTATGACCTACACTTAAAACTAGATTAACCATTCCGATGAAATCTAGACCCCATTGTGTGAATGGTTCCTCAACTAGGATAGGGTTAAGGGGTAGTGCGACATTTCTCCGTAAGCCCATGTAGAACTAGGCAAATTTTGCATTTACTCACCATCGCATAGCAATCTGCAAATAAACTGGGCCAAAAGTATCCCACTTGTAACACTTTTATGGTCATGGTTTTGGTTGAGAAGTGGCATCCCAAGCTTCTATAATGTAACTCATGTAAGAATCTTTCAATCTCCTCCTTTTCTAGGCATCTAAGAAGGATCCCATCAAAGTTCCTTTTAAAAAGAAAATTATCAATTATGATAAATTTAGATCCATGTTGTCTATAATATCTTCTCTTTTTAAGATGAAGGTGACTTGGATACTCACCTATCTACATGAAATACATCCTATCTGATACCCAAGTTTTGGATTTGTTCTCTTGAATATGGAGCACCACCTCAAATTCTTCATTTGTTGGGGTCATTGGATCTTGTGCGAGATATTGGCACATACCTCTTCCTCTTACCAACTTCATGGGCTTTATTTCAATGTCATATTCTAAGATTTTAGTGATCCAGTTAGCCCTTTTTCAGTTATCTCACCTTTTGTGATGTATTCTTTGACACTGGAGTGTACCAACAAGACCATGATCTTGCTATTAGTAACGAGGTGTCTGGATTTATTTAGACCTTTGACAATGGCGTAAGCTTGTTTCTCCATAAATTTATACCTTGTCTCATAATCATGGAGAGTTTTTAAAAAGAAAGCAACTAGATGCTCCTCTCCTTGTGACTCCCCTTTCTATGTTAGCATGGATGCTACATTGTGCTTGTTCCCATATACATACATAATGAAATCCTTAGAGAAGTTTGGGTTGTGTAGCACCAGTGCAGATGTGATTTCTCTTTTGATCCCTTCAAAGGCTTGATGACCTTCAATGGTCCATTTGAAGCTTAGATTCTTTTTTAGCATTAATGTTATCAAAGGATCGTTCCAGTGAAATCTAAATTTAATATGCTAATGAAGTCAATCTTTCCTAGGAAAATATTGTACCGCCTTTTGTTAACATGTAGACAATTCCAAAATGGCCCTAACTCTTTTTGGATCAATTGAGATCCCATCTTTTGAGACAATGTGTCCCAAGAGTGCCTTGTGGTACTCCAAAAACACACTTCTATGGATTCAAAGATATTTTGGATTCCTGGCATTTATTAAATACAACTTCTAGGGTGTCAAAATGATCCTCCGTTGTTTTGGTAAATACTATGAGGTCATCCAAGTATATTAGGATTATCTTGTTAATTAGCTCTCCAAATGTGGCATCCATGGCTCTTTGAAAATTTGACCCAACATTGGTGAGTCCGAATGACATCTTCGCATATGCAAAGGTTCCCCACTTCATTGTAAAGGTGGTTTTATGTTGGTCTTCCTCCGCAAGCCATATTTGGTTGTAGCCCGAAAAACCATCAAGCAAAGAAAATATTTCCGAACCTACTTACTTTGCATTTAGTATCTGTTCCATGGAAGGTAAGGGGTAGTGATCCTTAAGGGACACTTTATTCAAATCTCTAAAATCCATACAGAGTCTGATTTCACCATTTTTCTTCCTTACCGGTACCCGAATTGGACACCCATGTGGAGTGCTTGATTAGGAATATTATTTTAGCCTCCAGGAGCTTCTTGAGCTCTTCGGCCATGAGATATTCTATCTTTGGATTCACAAGTCTCTACTTTTAACGCACATGTTTTGTCCCTTTTTCTAGATCAATAGTATGTTGGATGATGTCCTTATTATAACCATGTAGGTCTTCATAAGTCTAAGCTATTACCTTATCATACTTATGGCATAGAGCCACAAGTTTCTCTCTCTCCTTCTGAGTGACTATTTTCCCAACCTTTAACTTCTTCCCATTGGCTATTTCTAGCTTGACATAGTCTTCCTTGACTACCGCAAACTTCCCCTGGTTGTATTAGCATCATCGGAGTCAAAAATATTTTCCAATGTTATCAGTCCTTTTAAAGCTTGTTCGTTTTGAGTTAGATGACTTGATCTTTGTATGCTTCTTCAATTTTGGGTTGGAGTTGATCCATAAACTCTTTAGATTGTTATAAGAAGAGCAATATATGTTGGTCACTTTTGAAGACTTGCCAATGATCCACATTATCAGGTATGGATGGGTGGATGATCAATTGATCCGAAAAAACCGATTTTTTTCACTCGATCATGGACCCCTATAGGCTTTAAATTCTTTTTCGAACATACCCCATTAAAATCAACTTAAGCAATGCAAGAATTAAAATATTGCACACATGTTGATAATAGAGTTCGACAGAATGCCTACGTCTCTGGGTTCATCAATAGAACCGATATATTATCTACTTCAACGATAACAAATAATATAATCTAAGCATGATAATACTAAATACATAATGGAACATGAACCTAAAACCCGAGTAGTTATCCTGGCTGATAAACATATTCGATCCAGTATTCTCCTTTAAGCACAAAGTCCTTTGGTATACCGATTGGTCTTCCAGATGGCACCCCAGTCATTCTCCAGGACTCTACATTTTGAAGTGTGGCTCAAATGTGTCCTATTGGGTAGTTTGAATAACTCCCAATAACAATGTTTCACATATTAAAAATAATAGGTCTTATCTTCATTTTGTCGATAACAAATAATATCGGTCCTTAATGAAGATGATGCCTATACAATATAGGTCTTAGTATCTCTCCATAATGCTTATATTAAAATAGGTCTTCTGTCTCCATAATGTCGCTTATGGTCACCTTCAAATCGCATCATTTTTCCTTCTCGTCTCTCGGCTCAAGTATGTTTCTCGAGAGAATTCGAAACTTCAAAATATTATTTTCCTATTAAAAATAATAGGACTTAAAATAATAATAATGCCTATAATGATAGGACTTACATAATTACATGCCTATAACATTATGCCTTAGCTCCGAAAATATATACCTATTTTAAAATATAGGTCTTCCAAAATAATAATGCCTATATCAATATATAGGTCTTATATACAATAATTTTCCTCAAATATTTTAGGTCTTAAACTTGCCTCCTCCATAATAAAGCCTTAAAAATATTAAGGCTTCCTCCCTCCTTTATTCTTCACCTCCTCAGGCTGCTTTGGAGAAATCCTTTGAACTCATCACGAGCTTGTGTAATGGAGAGGGTCGAGTCCCTTTATAATAGAAAAGGCCCCAAAATGCTTGTTAAATCCCTTATCACTCCATTTATATCCAACTAACTTTTGTTGGTCTAGTTAGTTGGGCCACTCAACATGCAAAGGGGAGGTCGTGGGTTCAAATCCCGCTCCCCCCAATTTGTGACCATTGTGTTTAGTCAGTTTTGCTAACTCCCCATGACCCATCCACATCACCTTTACACTTGCAACATTGGCTTTGACCACTTTCTATCCATTGCCCCATCTTCCACGTTGTGTCATGTGTCCGCGCTTCGACCTTTGTTGATGTCGAGTAATCCTCCGGAGGTCACATTTGGTCATTTTGCTATGTGCTAGGGATAATATTTTATCCCACTAACAAATTATGGTTTAGGCCACGTAGTCATGCTTTTTCCAGCCAAAGAAAATTAATAAGGTAACTCGCCGAGTTATTAAGATACCCAACTCACCCAATACAAAGTATAGCTCGATTATAACTCAATTTCAACTCACCATGTAGCTTGCAACATGGCTAGATGAGTTATTCTATCAAATCACCCGAGTTGACTTGGGAGAAGTGGTGGTAGGCCACGTGGTGGCTTGAGGACCCACCATGTGGAAAATATTTTTCTCGATTGCTGACGAAGATGACCGATATCATGCGTCGAATACCGGAGGCTCAAAACACCATCTCATACCTTCGCATGATCTCTTTGCCACTTTTTGTGACTTGTCAGTTGACCCGGTCCTACCTAGGGTTGACCTAAACTTCGATCGCCACCACCATTTACACATGCGACTTTTTTTCAACATTCAAATAGTCGACAAAAAGATCTCAAAGTCATCTTCCACACTATGCCAATCCTGGGAGATTTTGGGAACATCTATCCTCTATATTGACCTTTGGATCACACCTCCCAATGGGAAAGGATTTTTGTCCCAAAAAGCTCATATCTCTGCTCTTGGATTATGAACTCTGTCACTTTGAAGAGATCTCTACAGCTGATACCATAGTATTTGAATGTTACTTCTTCAATATGACACTTGGTTCAATTTCTAGGACATTTGGCATGTATGCCACTATGCTGACACCTCCTAGTAATTCTTATTTTACTACACAATTATACCTCTACACAGAAAGAATTTTGTGTCACAAAAGAAGACACTTTGCTTCACCCCGCCTGCACGATTCTATCGCGCTATACACAATACAAAGCCTCCTGATTGACAATGACTATCAAGTACCATATATGCTACATGACCATAATGGGCCTCTTCACAAAATGAAGTTTTGACCTAATGTCAGATGCCAACGGTGTTCAACTACCATTCTATTGCATGATCACAATGCCTCTAAACAGAATGAAGTTTCGAGCTGACATCAATGCTCAACTTGTATACACAAACAACTAAAAATTTCTCCAAGCTTATAGGTATGAGTATCTAATTGTAATAGTCACTCAAAAGTTGATTAGGAGATATGTTCCCTTAAAAGGGTCTTTATACAACTTCTAAATACAAGTGTAAGGAAAACATTTCCTAATACATCATGAAAATTTAGTTGTAATAATGCTCCATTTTTGGAGTCTTTGTACAATAAGCTTAAATACCAAAAATAAGGAAAATAATTTTGCATGATAAACCTGTCATGAAGATTTCTCTTATTTGGTGGCTTATGTACTTTGTCTTCCCACTTGTTGCAACGTGGATTGAATTTGTTTGTCTCCTCCTTGTTAAAAAAACTCAACAAGGACAAAATATACTACATCTCATGGTGTTAGCAAAATCACCAAAATAATTTCCCTCTAAGGGGTCTTACTAATGCACGTATAAGAGAGTACAAACATTGCCCAAAATTGGGTCTTTTACTAATGTGCCCATGTTGATCATCGAACGATCTATCATCTGCACATGAGTTATAATGGAATAAATCCAAATATAAATGCGAGAAAATTACTGAGGATGATAAACTTGTCCCTCAGTCTATCCCACCAATCTGGAATCCATAAGTACAAGTCGATGTATTTGCCATCAACTCATCTTGTACTGATCAACCTGCTCGGAGAATAGAAAGTTTGAAAGTGCGATCACCTGCTTTGATACCAACTTGATCCGAAAAAGACCAATTTTTTTCACTCGATCACAGATCCCTATAGGCTTTAAATTATTTTCCGAACATACCCCATTAAAATCAACTTAAGCAATGCAAGAATTAAAATATCGCACACAGGTTGATAATAGAGAGTTCAGAATGCCTACGTCTCTGGGTTCATCAATAGAACGATATATTATCTACTTCAATGAATGTAACAAATAATACAATCTAAGCATGATAATATTGAATACATAATGGAACATGAACCTGAAACCCGAGTAGCTATCCTGGCTAATAAACAGATTCGATCTGGTATTCTCCTTTAAGCACAAAGTCCTTTGGTATACTGATTGGTCTTCCGATGGCACCCCAGTCGATTCTCCAGGCTCTAGATTCTAAAGTGTGGCTCAAATATGTCCTATTGGGTAGTTTGAATAACTCCCAATAAAATGTTTCACATATTAAAAATAATATGTCTTATCTTCATTTTGTCGATAACAAATAATATCGGTCCTTAATGAAGATGGTGCCTATAAATATAGGTCTTAGTATCTCTCCATAATGCTTATATTAAAATAGGTCTTCTATCTCCATAATGTCGTCACTGCGGTCACCTTCGAACTGCATCATTTTTCTTCTTGTCTCGCTCGAGTATGTTTCCTGAGAGAATTCGAGCTTCAAAATATTATTTTCCTATTAAAAATAATAGGACTTAAAATAATAATAATGCCTATAATGATAAGACTTACATAATTACATGCCTATAACATTATGCCTTAGCTCCAAAAATATATATATCTATATTAAAATATAGGTCTTTCAAAATAATAATGCCTATATCAATATATAGGTCTTATATACAATAATTTTCCTAAAAGATTTTAGGTCTTAAATTTGCCTCCTCCATAATAAAGCCTTAAAAATATTAAGGCTTCAAAAATTTCTAACTCCTCCCTTTATTCTTCACTCCTCAAATTTGTTTGGGAGAAATCCTTTGAACTCATCATGATCTTGTGTAATGGAGAGGGGTCAGGTCCTTTTATAGTAGAAAAGTCCCCAAAAATCTTATTTAAATCCCTTATCATGCCATCCATATCCCAACCAACTCGTTGCTAAGTTGGTTGGGCCACTCTGCATGCAAAGGGGAGGTCGTGGTTCAAATCCCACTCCCACAATCCACCGACCATTGTGCTTAGTCGGTTTTCCGACTCCATGACCCATCCAAATCACCTTTACACTTGCACATTGGCTTTAAGCACTCTCGCCATCGCCCCCATCTTCCACATTGTGCCATGTGTCCGCGCCGACCTCTGTTGATGTTGAGTAATCCTTCGGGGTCTCGTTCGGTCATTTTTTGCATGGGCTAGGGATAATATTTTATCCCACTAAAAAACAATGGCTTAGGCCACGTAGTCATGCTTTTTCCAACAAAGTAATAAGGCAACTCGCTGAGTTATTAAGATACCCAACTCACCCAATACAAAGCATAACTCGATTATAACTTGATTTTAACTCACCATGTAGCTTAGAAACATGGCTTAATGAGTTATAATATCAACTCACCTGAGTTGACTTGGGAGAAGTGGTGGTAGGCCACGTGGTGGCTTGAGGACCCACCACGTGGAAAATATTTTTCCCGATCACCGATAAAGATGACCAATATTGTGCATCGAAGAACAAAGGCTCAAAACACATTCTCGTACCTTCATAATCTCTTTGCCACTTTTTCATGACTTGTCGATTTACCCAATCATGCCTAGGATTGGTCTCGAACTTTAATCGCCACCATTTGCAAATGCAAACTCTTTTTCAACGTTCAAATAGTCATCAAAATATCTTTTGGAGTCATCTTCCACATTATGTTGATCTGGGAGATTTAGGGAACATCTTTCCTCCATATTGATATCCAGGATCATCAATCTCACTGGTTTTTGTTTGTCATCAGATCTCGGGTTAGGTTGAATTGTGATCCGATCTGGGCCATTCTATCTGCTTCTATGTTTTGGTTCCAGAGATAACCTTAATGTTAAAGGCCTTAAAGTCCTTAATAAGATCCCATACCCTGTGATGATAGGACCTCATCCTTGGATTTTTATTGCGGCAATGCTTCTAACTTGTGTCACTACTAATTCAAAGTCCCCAAAGACTCTTAGTTTTTATATGCCCTCTTTTCATGCCAATGTCAAACCATGCACTAAAGCCTCTAATCTACCTCATTTTAGTGCAAGTGAAGTGGAAGTGAAATGCCTTGAGTATCTTCCTTCCGTCTAGTGAAGATATGCATATTTCGACTCTCGAGTCATTCCTACTTCTAGCTCCATCAAAATGTAGAGTCCACATTAGGAATCCTTTGTGAGATTCTTTTCATTTTTACTATCTTCCCTCATAATATTTGGGATGTTGGGATTCTCATCAAAGATCACATAAGTACCTAACCCAAGTGGAATCAAAATTTCCAAAGGGATCTCCAGGTGACAGTCAACCAAATAGTCTCGCTTTGATGGTCACCATCATCCATATATGACTCTTCCTCTCGAGTGATCATGGCATGTGAGGCCTCAAAACTTGAGGCCACTTGATCCATAATATGTTCCTTGGTGAGGGTTCTGATAACACCTTCATTTTGGATCCATACTTAGTCCATGAATCAGATGAGACCAATCAAGGGACATGTAACCTCCAATTTTAGCCATGAAATCATGGGATAGACATAGTCTGAAGAAGGCTGAAGAACATTGATTACCACTATATCCTGTGGAACAATTATGTTTGGGAAGGAATAGAGCTGTAATGGGAGACTTCTAATAACACCAATGGTTTGAATTGATTTCCCATCTAGTTGCATGACTCCTTTTTTTAGGGGCTCATATTTAACTCCCAAGGCATCCATAATTAATTTGGGCATAACCGTAGTGCTTGCGCTAGAGTCTATCATGGAGTTATGTAGCAATTTTTACCAATTATAAGAGTCATGAAGAAGGGGTTTGGTTTTGGTTTACTTATCTCTTCTTTCTGGTTTTTCAAAGCACCACCTCTTTTAAGTTTGGTGTTGAGTTGTGGAGCTCAATTACTTTAGATTAACATGTAATATAAAACTTACTGGAAAACATAGTAACCATCATCGGTTAGGAGGGACCGACATCGGTCACCTAGGACCAACATCGATCGGAAAGGGAACCGACATCGGTTAGGGTGAACCGACATCGGTTACCTATGCGTGGACATTTTAATTAACTCTCGGGAATAAGATCTATTTTTAGCATTAAAGAAGATCTATTGATTGTAATTGCATGGCTAAGTTCCCTAAGTTTGTATACATCTATATAAGCATGAAAGCTAGGGTTTAAAAGTAATAATCAAGAAGAACTTACAAAAGTTGGTGAGAGAGAGAATTCTTGGAGAAGAAGCAAAAACTTGAAAGAAAGAAAGTACTATACCTCTGAGAGGTGTGGAAGATTATAAATCTTCATTATATATCTTTTCAAAGCTTTGGATAATAGATTGACTTGTTTCTTGGTGGATGTAGCCCACACTGGGTGAACCACGTTAAATATGGTGTTGATTTATGTCTCTTGTTTTGTGTATTTCTTCTAGTAGAATATCTATTTTTATTTACATGTATGCCTAGATCGATATATTATCTCTGTTGGTGTGCTAAACCCCAAATTGGTATCAAGCTTTGTTTGAGGGTTTTGTGTGTTGACATATTTACTCATAAAGGGTTTTCTGATTGAGTGAGAGCTACAACAATGGCAAAAGAAAACAAATACAAGGTAAAGAAGTTTGACGACCGAAATTATCAATTATGGAAGATGCAAATTGAGGATTATCTGTATCAAAGAGATTTGTATTTACCGTTGGATGAGAAGTCTAGACCTACGAAGATGACTGATGAAGAATGGAAGATTCTTGATAGAAAGGCTTTGGGATCTATAAGATTAAGTCTGGCAATATCTGTGGCTTCCAATATTACAGAAGTGACTTCTACGATAGGGTTAATGAAATCTCTTGCTAATTTATATGAAAAACCTAGTGCTTCAAATAAAGTTTATTTGATGAAGAAACTATTTAGTTCTAATATGCATGAAGGTGGATCTACATCTAATAATTTAAATGATTTCAGACTATTGTAAATCAATTAAAATCAATTGATATACCATTTGATGATGAAGTGAAAGCACTTTTATTCTTATGTTCTTTTCATGATAGTTGGGATAACTTGGTAATGCCTATTATAGTAATACAACATCTACTAATCCGGGTAAAAAGCATTGGAAAGCAGTTCAATGGATACTTAGGTATTTGAAATGGACATCTAACATGTAGTTATGCTATGGAGGTTCGAGATAGTTCATTATGCTATGTCGATTCGGATATGGCTTAAGATCTAGATGATAGGAGGAGCACCGATGGATATATTTTCATAGTAAGTGGGATGACAGAGCTAGTTGAATTTCAATATTGCAAAAGGTTGTGGCTCGTCTACTACAAAGGTAGAGTATGTTGAAGCTACAGAAGGCTTGCGAGGAGATGATATGGATTAGAGGTTCATGGAAGAGTTGGGAAAGGAGCAGATGATGGATCTAGTAAAATTCGAGTACAATTCATTTGGCAAAGAACTTAACATTTCATTTGAGAACAAAACACATTCGAGTTGGGTAACTACGAAGATTGGAGGATGGGCATTGAATCAAAATATTCATATGAAAGTCGAGATATGCTAGTGCAATTCATTAGAAAAGGAGAAGTTGGAGATACACTCCACTGTTTCATTCGAGACTTGAAGAGGAACAATTCAAAGCTAAAAAAGGATCCATGACGTTCATGTATGGTGTAAGTAATAAATCTCTAAGTGGGAGATTGTTGAGTTGGAGTTCAATTAATTCGATTAGCATACAATGTAAAACTTGCTAGAAAACATAGTTCATATCGAGGAGGGACCGAAAAGGAGGAATCGACATCTTACATCGATTACCTGTGCATGGACGTTTTAATTAACTCTCGGGAATTAGATCTATTTTTAGCATTAAAGCATATCTATTGATTGTAATTGCATGGCTAAGTTCCCTAAGTTTGTATATGCCTATATAAGCATGAAAGATAGGGTTTAGAAGTAAGAATTAAGAAGAACTTGCAAAAGTTGGTGAGAGAGAGAATTCTTGGAGAAGAAGTAAAAGCTTGAAAGAAAGAAAGTACTTATACATCTGAGAGGTGTGGAAGATTATAAATCTTCATTGTATATCTTGTCAAAGCTTTGGATAATAGATTGTCTTGTTTCTTGGTGGACGTAGCCCACACTGGGTGAACCATGTTAAATCTAGTGTTGATTTATGTCTCTTGTTTTGTGTATTTCTTCTGGTAGAATATCTGCTTTTATTTACATCTATGCCTAGATTTGATATATTATCTCTCTGGCAAATCCGGTGTGCTAACCCCAACACTTGGGTCATTTTGAGTTGCTATTTCCCTTTCTGGTTATAGTTGGGCAGCCACTAATAGATTTCAGTGCTTCTTGAAGAAATTGCTTTTTTTCTGAAATGCCCAAGATATCCCACAAGGACACATTGGTCGATGCCCTTTTAATTTTCTCGACTACATTCATCGATCCGAGTGGTTGTGCTTTGGAGTATTGTTGGTATTTCACCCTCTCAGCCACTAGATGGAAGGTACCTTGATTTTGAGTGGCTACTAGAGTCTCTTGTCTAGCTTTGGGTGGAGGGGCAGTGAATGTCAGAGATTATTTCCTTGCTTCATTTTTTGTTGTAGGAATAGAGTCACAACTTCCACCATTTTCCTCTTTGAGTGAGTGTTGTAATTTGACTATAACATATTCTTAGAAGTGGATGCTTCATTTGTGAATACAAATTCTTCTCTTTGACCTAAGAGAAAAGTGCATGTTCAAGCACAATCTCTGCCTCTTTTTCTAGGGACATCCCTTGCATTTGTGTAACTAAGGCCACATTTTGAATTCCTAGGGATTGGTAAGGTCCAAGATAGCATTGACCTCATAGCCTTCCCTCGCTCTTTTCTCTACTACCTTTAGTTGTAGATTCCTTTGGGGAAATCTCTTGGCATATGAGGGGTATTGCAAGGAAACACCAAGCATTGGGATCTTCCACCAAATTATTTTGTCCTGGAATCATCTCTCTCCCATTATTGGGTGGGAGGGTTTGGAGTGGTGTCAATACTAGGACAATTTGGTTAGATGAATGTGTCGATGGTGGTCTTGAGGCATTTTGATATTGCAGAGGATAAACAGATCTATTCCTTGATAGCCTTGATAATACTTTGTCTTGGGTACACACTTTGATTCTTCTTAAGATTAACTATCTCATTAGAGAAGTTCCTAAGGATGTTTTTTACTTCCTCCATCTCCAAAGAAGAAGATGATGATGCTCCCAAGACAATACAATATTACCAAAGTGCATACCTTAGTAGCCTTGATAATATATGTCGACCTTGGTGAGCTAGGCATATAATGATTATAATGATGAGATGGAATATCTTGAAGACTTGGTGGGGATGTTATTGGTGAACATCAAGAGCGGTGTGGGGCCAACAGAGATGAGGAATTTCCTAAGGAGAAAAAACAAAAACAAGGTAGTTGTGGAAGCCAAAATAATTGAACTTGAGACCATAGACACGTGGATCGAAAAGAGTTATTAGCAAGGTAGAGTTGGCATTCATAGGTGTTAAAAGAGTGACTCTATTATCTACGTGGGTCACGAAAGAAGAGGTAGAGATTAAAGTTATTCTACTTAAGCAACCCACCACTAAGGCCGAGCGCACTAAGGTCATGGTAGAAATATCAATGCGAAGGAAATGATTAAGGTCATGAGAGAAACAATGGAGTTATAAATTCAACAACTTCAACTACTAGTTATGGAGCGCATGGAAATGCTATAAGGGGTTAGAGATTAGTTGATTGTGGTGATTAAGGAATTAAAGGAGAAGGTGGAAGAGTTAGTGCACTGACCAGTATCGGAAATAATAGAGAAGGCATCGAGGAAGGCCGTAAAAGAGCTCACGGAAATGGGCTAAGTTTGAAGGAGAGTTGAATTCGGAGTTCCCAGCAGCTTCTCTAGTAGCTTTGTAGCTTGATATAACTTCGTATAGGTGGGATGACATTTTGGGCTTATGTAGATTTATATTATTCTTTATTTTCTGAAGATTCTTTCATTTATACATTCTTTAGAGGAACAAGTTGGGCTAACCATTGCCGAGGATGATAATGAAATTAGTGTGGGGTAATGTTGCATGGATGAATTACTTAAATATGAGCTACACACACGTGTGAGGGAGGCATGGAGGGGCATGTGCAAGTAGAATGGGATAACACGTGAAGGTTCATGCATGAGTAAGAGAATTTGGGACTTAGTAAATTTTGTCGACCCAAGGCTAAAAATAGAAGAACATAGGAAGAGTGGTGTATAAGAAAGGTCTATATTTAGACAACATCAAGATGGCTTAGGACACATACAAAGGGGTTAAAGATGGAAAAGCACATGCAAAGATTACATGATGAGCATGCATGGGTCAATATAATAATAGGATTAAAGCAAAAGCTATATTTAGGATAATCTATTATTAGGATTGTTGTAAAAGCATGCATGCTTTATGGCTATTTTTGGATGTAATGCATGTTGTCTATTTTTAGAGCACACCTATTATTAAGAGAGTGCATGGGCGGTGAAGGGAAATTCCCCACCCCTATTTATATTTTATAGATCTATTGTAGAACATATGATACCGTATAGATGAAGAATACATTTGAGATCATGTTGTAGGGTTTTGTGCATGTATCTGTGAACTATGTAACATTGATCAAGTATTCAACTTCTTTATGATGTAATTAATTCTAGTTTATAATGGATAATTGTGGATGGATTTTGATGGTTAATATGTTTGAGTATGGTGATTTAACATTTTAATTGATATTGATTATTGTTTAAACAATTATATTTCCTCATTATATGTGTTTCAAGATGATGATATGTATGTAGTTACTTTATCCTTGAATGTTTACTTGGTTAATTATCATTATGGATATGCATGTTAAATTCTTGGCAAGAAAACATGAAGGAGGGACTCAGTAGCTGCACACTTCAGTGAGCGTTCATTCCTGATGAATGAGGTGCCAATGTGCATAACACTTGAGTGAAAATAAAATACTACAATGCTAGTGTTCTAAAATAAATGATGACAAATGTGAAAAGACTAACAAACAAGGATCCTGTGACCTTACCGAAATGGGTACAAAATGACAGATGTGAGAAAGAAAGAAAATATAAACAATCAAAATGAGTAGATGGACAAGGTATTGTGTCACCAGTGAATACTTTTCTTACTTAAGATCCATGCATATAACAACATACTTGACATAGTGAAATAATATTATGTGCGTGATTTTGTGCCTACAAGAGGAAGAGACATTTTGTAAGCTATAAATTGGAATGAATTCTCCATTCTAAAGGGTTAACATTTGTTGATTGTTACTAGTTGTTGGCTTTCACTACTACTTCAAGCAATAAAGTTACATTCTTCTATTTCCTTGTTTGTGTTCTTCCATCCTCTCTATTTTCCAACATTGCAAACATTATAATCGTGTAAGAATAAGAAGGAACTTTGTGTCTTTGATTAATGAGCTCATGGAACTTAGTGTCTCTAATTTATTAGTCTTATTATTGCTTACATGGTTGTCTTATTCTATTGAATGTGAACCTACTCAAATTAATATTGGTGAGAATATGTGAGTACTACTCACAACATTAACCCTCTCTCTCTATTTCTCCTACTCCCCTTTACCTACCTCTAAAATAATTCCTCCTTGTACATTGTACAAATAGTTTACCAAGCATTTAGTGGAGTATTCCCGTGTGATCACTAGCCTAATAACTACCCCACAATTTTAATTAGTTTACATTCAATAATGGGAGCCTCCCCATACCCAAGAAGGAAGGGCTTATCCCCATAACCATTGGTGAAAACTAACAATGTGTCGTATGACACATTATTTCACCAACAATCATAAAACATTATATCATGTTTAGACTAAATTTTTTAATGCAATCATATTTAGGAAAAGAGTAAGAGTGAATGACTGTCTGTTAGTTAATTGATAAAGATCCATGAATCATAAGTTGTTGGATGTTTATACACCACCCAAAAAAACTTCAACCCTCAATTTTTACTAACAACTTGACCTCTTTTAGTAGGAGCACACATATTGACATTAAAAAGAGCTCCAAAAGAATTCATTATTTGTCTAGATAAATGGAAATACATGTGGAAGTCAATTTAAGAGCCATTGAAGCAATGCTAGAGGTAAAAAAGACACTGATACCATTAAGTAAATGTAGAATGAATTATACATTAGTTTGAGGCTCTTCTATTTCTCTGCTATCATTTCTTGCCCCCAACCCCTTTTTCCTTTTGATGTTCTTTTGTATGCTTTTGGGGCTCAAGTTTCCTAAGTATAAAACTAGATGTGAAGGGTATCCATGTGTCCCTTCGGCACATTTTGGAGAAAGTTATAGACACCAATTTTTGGTATAGCGCCCTTCCGACATCTCGTGTTCATGCAATTTCCTATCTCATCTTTATTTTTCCTAAATTTCAATAAACCTCATCATCTATTCAACCAAATTTAATTAATTATTAAATGGGCTCCATATAAACCCATTTAATAATTGACTTTTGGCATTATCCCCCATCTCTCACAAATTATTAATCCATGGGTATTAATATACCCATCCGACACCCCTTTCTAAATGGAATCTATCATCTCACCTACCATGTCAATCATGCTCCCCACTCCATCTAATAATTCAAGTCATGGTCCCCACGTGATCACATCATATCTCTTAACTCGGTTACTCTACCCAACCCTAGTTACTTGTTAACCCCAATCTAACCTCACATCCAAGCTATAAATATGGGTTTCCCCCATATTTCGGGGGATATATTTTTCAAGAAGACCGATATAATTTTTCAAGAAGACCTAGGCCTAGAGAAGAGAAGAAAGAGTTTAATTAAGTTCTGCAAGTTTGAGGGAGAAATATTTTCCATAGTTCGTTATCTGACCATTTGATGCCAAGTTCATCTCCATAGCAGAGTACAAGCTAAGTCCTCTCGTCATTTTAGTTACTTGTCATTTTATATTCCATTATTTTTGCATGATAACTACTGTTCATGATCTATTATTACTTATCTGACACGGGGTTGACATCCTCCAAGGGAGTTAAAATCCTCTTGGAACTAGGACATTATCCGGGAAACCCCACATATTGTTATCTAATCTTATCTATTTGCTTTTGCATAATCTAGCTTCTTTATATCATACATCTATCTTCTTTGCACCCGTAGATCCACATCTGCATATGAGGTCCTAAGCCCTCCATCATTCAAAGTTCTTGGTGGCTCCCAGTATCGGCCTTCACCCCACTTGAGAATGAAGTTTCTTGTACAACATTTTGGCATGCCTGGTGGGACCAGATCCTAGATCTGGTCATTTTGTTTGTTATTTTATTCATCTTTTCTAACTTGCTTGTTTGTAATATCTTAGTATTTGTCAATTTCAGGTTAGTACGGTCACTCATTGAAATCACCAGGAGGTACGTGCTCTGCTTGTTTTCTATTGACATCTACCCATGGGATATGAATCGAAAATTAACCTTGTTTTTCTAGTTTGTCACATCTTATATTTTGCATCTTTTGTTTTTCTAACTCACTGCTCACGAGATTTAGTATTATCTTTCTTTGTTTGGCGTGTCACTTACTTTTTGTAATTTTTCTCGCCTTGAGGTAAGTAGTTTTATCATTTGTTTTTTTTGCAACAACATAAAAATTGAAGTTTTGTTTTTGGTTTTACAAGTAGTATAGAGTTAATGTTTATTATTTAAATAATTAAAAAAGAGACAATTAATATTAAAAAAAACAATTAATAATTTTATGAAAATAAATTAGAATTAAAATTATAAAAAAGAAATATAAAAAAAAAATTAAATCCTAACTATCCTAAATTACCCGACCCAACCTATCTACCAACTCGACCCTCTACCCAACTCATCTCCTCACTCTCATCTCCCACATCCAACTTCTTCCCCTTCTCCACATGTTCTCTTCTTACCAACTCTCTCTCTGCTCTCACCCTCCACCATCTACCTCTCCCTCCCCCTCCTCCCCCCGAGTCCTCTACTCATCCTCACCCTTCCATTCTCGATTCTCCACTCGCTACTCCCCTCTACCAAACTCACCTCCATGCCCTCTCATCCTACTGACTGAGCCACTCATCTCCCACCGCTTCCCTCACCAAGATCCTTACCTATCTACCCGCTTCCCTCACCCAAACCCTTCCTCTCGCCCACACACCGAGCTCTCCACCGCACCATTCTGCCTCAAGCTACCATCTCGTCTCCTTGACCACTTTGCTCCTCTGCTTCGAGATCCCTTTCTCCTCACTTCACCACACGTCATCTCCCTCCATTCCCCACGAACTCCACTCCAGACTCCCACATATCTCTCAACCCACACATCCTCTCTACTCCCCGTATCCACACCTCTAAAGCATCGCTCCCCACCAAGATACCATTCCACACACCGATCATCTCCCATGTTGACCACCCAACACATCATCTCCATCTCCCAACCCACTTCCTCCATTCACTTCTTACAAGCTCTGGCCTCAGTTCGCCATCCTCCTCTTCTAGAGCTCCCATCCGAATGCATTAGCCGTGCCTCACATTCAATGCTCCACCTCCCAACACAACTACCTCTCTCCACATGGCTTAAATCGATATCTATCTACCACCGACACTACTTCACCCCCTCTGACACTTTATTCTAACACGTAACTTGCCATTTCCCTCTCCCCGAGCTCCCATCTCCTCGATCCACCACCTCCCAAAACACTTCTCTCTAATTTCCATCGACCCCGATCTCCATCCTCCTCTGCATGGGCTCCCATCTGACTTCCCTCCCTCATGAGCTCTTCCAACCAACACCCCTCACTCACAACTATCCAGCTACCTCACTTCTCCCTTCCTCTCGCCTCTGTTCCACTCACCCCACATACGACTCGACTCTATCCTCAACCCCCAACCGACATACACTAACCCACGTGGTCTTCACCTCTCTCCATGCACACTTTCCCTGACCAAGAGGACCCCTCCATGCGAACTCCACATGGCTCGACCACACACACACTACTACCATGTTTCTAATCAATAATTTTAATTTCTCACCGATAATTTCCTCTTTATTTAATAATTTACTTCATAGATTAGTCTTATAGTTTTTAGTTTATCATTCTATAGTTCATTTCATAGCTTATCATTTCGAATCTATTGACACATTGTATGGTTTATCATTCCATCGTCTCTCATTTCGGTACGGGTTGAACATTTATTAATTTATCTCATACGTTTATTTCATAGATTAAAATTATAATTTATCGATTCATTTTCATCGCAATTACTCTAATTGACTAGGAATGTTGAACTATGATTTTATTATTTTGATTACTTATTTTTCTATGATGACGCTCTTTAGACATCGGCATCATTTTCCTTAACAACGTCAATTAATTGTTTTATTTACTTTGCAGGATAAACTCCACGACCTTGCAACCATTAAATCACGTCGTCAAAGACCATTTTGTAAAACAAAAAAACATCATTTTCACTGGCCTCATCTGCAACTCTAAACGGTGCCATTTTAGGGTACCTGGGCATTTCGGGCCACTAACTGGTGCTCTCAAAATACATCACTATCACACACACTTAAATAACCAGGAAATGATTCTCTAGGTATTCCTCATTTTTCTTTATTTTCTCTTTTCTGCATTGAACTTTCTCTTTTCTGAGTGATTGTCTCGCATCGAATATCACATTTCATTTTGGTATAAAACAAACCTTCTACATCTTGCTTGCTTACATAGCCTAAGTAAAGGATTTAACTCTCTACATTTCACTTATCACACACTACACAAACACAAATAACACATCAAAACATTTCTCTCACCTGGTTAACTGATTGGGACTTAAACACCCAACAGGAAACCATCTCAAACATCTCCCAATCCATAACTACCTGAAACCAACCTTAGACTCCTTTAGGCACCTTCATTATCCATTTTACCTTACATCTCGAAATTAATCATGATGATAAAAATATTCTAGCTTGATTTGTTTGTCAACAACATACATAAACAGATGTTTCTCTATTTCACACCTATTGTCACTCTCTCTCAAATCAAGACAAACAAACAATCTGCTCTATCCAATGATATTACTTCTTTTGATGATCTCACCCAACAAGATTCTAAACTCAAAACCACGTCATCAATCACCCAACCTCCAGTCTCCATGGTCTCACCTCATGAGAACCATGTCATCCAAAATTGTCCCCACCTTGACACCAACCCTCATATCCCTCATCAATCTAGTCTTCCTAAACCAATCGCACCACCATCTCCCACTCCTCTAGAGACACTTGGGCTTCTCTCCTAACCCCATATATGACTTCTTACTCCAAAATCTCCTATAATCTCTCAATCCTCCCAATCTCCAAAATTGGTGGATCGCATTCCACCCACATCCCATTTTGACAATTCTATTTCATCCACTATTAATAGGCCTATCCAACATCTCAACCTCTTCACACTTATGTTCCTCCCTATCGTATACTCCAACCATCTCAATCAACACATATCCCCACTTACCATAACAACATATCCATGCTTACCATTTTACCCCACACACAACCTCCAACTCCCCAAACTTCAACAAATTAATCAATTGTCATCATGCCCTTATTGCTCAAATCAAATTAATCGCCTATGCAATTAGAAAATAATGCAGCCCAACTAGTGACACATGTTAGTCCTTACACAAGCAGCTCCCAAACACCTACATATCCACAAATAATCAATTGTCTTATCAAACCAATTCAATAAACATCCTATCCACAAACTTATCAACCACCTTATCGACGCTTCCCCAACTACCCCACACAATTCCACAAACACATCATTCACCTTATCAAATCTACTTTTTGCAAACACATCACAATCCAATCTCAACCTTTCAACACCTCGAGTGATTTAATTCACGCCTTAATGAATCGGCTGCCTTGCCGATGGTTTAGAAACCCTTACCGTAAGCACCCAAAAACACCTTATCCTATGAACAAATATGTAATTTTTTTTCTTCTTTGGCGATTCATCCATTTGTTCCAATTAAACCCTACCCTCCTCATTGAAACTTCCAATCTCAACCTTACAACACCTCGAGTGATTTAATTCATGCCTTAATGAATCGGTTGGCTTTACTAAGTTCAACAACAAGGAAGATCCCCAACAACATCTCCTCACGCTTTAAACTAAGCATGTTGTCTTATTTAAACACACATGTTGTCTTATTCATGATCATGATCTACTTATTCACACTTTCCCCATGTCTTTGTCTCTGGTTCCGCTGACCGGTACAAAAACATCCTCAATATTCCATATTATCTTTCACTCAACTTTCACAATTATTCTTACAACACTTTTCTATCAATATCACACGCAAAACCACTATCGCTGATCTATATACCATTCGACATTATGAAGATGAGCCCATCACTGCGACTTCGTCGCATGATGGCATGGTGTTATAAACCAACTATCCTTCACTATCCCGCAAACTAAACTCATCAAATTATTCTCGCGTTCGTGTGCAAAACATATATCATCTATTTTGTAGATCCAATCATTCCAACTTTTGATGAAGCTTTCACAATGGCTCACAAACTTGAAACCCGTGCCATTGAGCAGGTCATCTTAAACTAAGTTCAATTAAACCTAAAGTTGAATCCACTAAACCATTCACACATAATGACAAGTTCAAGGCTATGGCCAACACTGTGGTCATTGAACCCTCATCCCCATCTACATCAAGCACATGGTCTCAAAATAATCCCCTCAGTCAATAACCAACTACACTCCTTTAGAGAATCATATAGTTATGTATTTGATAAATTGATTATTGTAAACTCCATCCAACTTCCTCCCATACGACCCATGGACAACTCATGCAAGCCAAGCCTATTTGGTATCACAAAGCCCACTATTGTAAATATCATCGAGTCAAAGGTCATGACATTGAGAGATGTCATTCCTTCAAAGATCATGTCCAACAACTCTTGAATCAAGGGGATATCCAAATCGATACCTCCACTGCGCAAACTAATCAACCACCAAAAAATCAAGCCACCCCCTTTACATCTCAACTATCAAATGCTTATATGATTGACACTATCAATCAAGATCCCATCTTATCACCAACTCGCATGTTCCCATAGTGGACATTATTCCCACCTCTTATTCAGAACCTGTCACACCTACATCAATTTCACTACCTGTCCTGAACCTACACCTTCTCCTATCCTTATCACATCCACATCAAATTTGACTATACCATCCACTTCCACTTCAAATATACCCCAATCTACCACATTAGATTCCTCCTTAGCACCCATTTCAGCCCCACTCATATCCACACATATCCCTACATCTCTCACACCTATTCCTTCACCCACATCTTCATCAAACACACCTATTACTACACCTACATCACTTATCTCCACAATCATCCCAACTAAACTCTGTTCTACTACATGCACCCTTATAACCCCACCTTCGACATCAACCCCTTTAGCAAACATATCATTCTTACCCCTCGAAACATTTATGAAACAACCAGTCCCTTCTACTTCTACATCTGAAAATGCTCCTGCATTTGACCCATACCCATAAGGTCTACTCCATCGGTTATCACACCACCCACATCTCCAAATCTTCCAAAAGTGCTTACATCTTTATCTATGCCAATGACCCCTATACCTATCATATCAACAAGTCCACCTATCTCTACCTTGACAACCTTTCCCATGGCCACATCACCCAGTTTATCCCAATATTCTTTACCTAATCCTTCTATCACACCAACCAAATCCTCTCGATCTACAACCCTATCTAAGATACCCTTTGGATCATCTACTGAACCAACACATCCACCTAAATCAAAGAAAGATGGTTTACATTCTCCCTCTACAAAATCAACTCTTCCCATGCCAAAAATACCAAACAATCCACATCTCACATAGATATCATTAATCGCATCATACAAACACCTATCTCTCCATTAACGTCCTCGTCTTGTTTTAGGACATTTTCTCCATTAATAACCACACCACCGCTATCAGATCCTCTGGTTGAAATTATTATCATCCTGCTAGAGGTAAATCTTCTCGGTTGAAGTTCTAAGGCTCAGGGAAAACATCCTCGATAGTCCTCTACGCATCCTCAAAAACATTCAAGTTTTCCCTCTTCTCAACAATCCAATGCCACAACATCCATGTTAGGATCAGTCTTTCTCCATCTACAACATCTTGCAATAATCAATCCACATCCAAACAATACAATCCTTCAACCAAATTTGATTTGTCCTCCAAAACATGAAATTCACCCATCCAATCTACATTCACGCTCCAAGCTGAGATATCCTATCAAAACCCACAAGAGTTACCTTCTTCATGATACTTCAATGGGGTCTTACGAATATCCTTCAAATTTAACTTGAATATCTACCATCACACTTCCTCCCATTAAATCCTTTAATCCCTATAGTCCCAAGCCATCATGGTTCAATCTTAATTGCAGGTTGTACTTATCATCATACCTTAGCCATGACATCAACATTGTAAGGCATTTCGATCAATCGTCCAAATTTATTGAGAAAGATGATTTCCTCATTTAGGGAAAGCTCCTTCTCCATCTACATTGAATCCATTCATATCCCATCTATCGGGTTTCCCATGATTCCTTCATCCACATCATCCCTTAATATCCCTCCTACACACATGACATTCTCCTAAGGAAGGTCCTCCATTTTCATCAATATCACTTATCTCTGCTAAACACTCGGTGGTCTCCGATCGTTTACTCCATCCAAATCTAAAACAATCTCATCTAAACTCTTTTGACATCCTTTAACTCCTTCACATTGAGGAACAACCTTCCTTTCCCCTTGAGCATCTCATCCGTACAACTCCTTTGTTACTAGGGGACTTTGCTTTTTGACATTGTTTTGTCTACCTCCTTCATATTCATCCAATCTAAACTATTTCTTCCCAAATCCTCACTCATTTTAAGTCCACCATTGTGGCCATGTTTATGCCCTTTTGACGGTATCATCTTTTTCATCAAAGCCCTTCTTCAAGAGCCATGTTTGTTCTCTCCATTGAGGGACCCCTTTTTCTCAAAGTCCACCATTATGGCTCTATTTGTGTCTCTTTTGGGACACTGTTTATTTCATCAAGTCCTCCTTTGAGGTCATGATTGTCCTTCTATGTTTATGTCTCTCTTGGGGCATCATTTATTTTCATCAAAATCCACCGTTGTGGTCATATGTTCATTTCCTTCAAGACATAGTTTTATTTCCTGCTTGTCTATCATCTCATCTTATTATAACTTCACTGTCTTCCCTCTCTTGGTGGTAAACTAGAGACGTAACCTCTTAATGCATTGCACTTACGACCAATCTATTATTAGCATATCTACCAATGAGCACTTAGTTACATCCTTAGATTATTCCACCATCCTTAGCCCCTTCCATTTGTCATTGTAATGATCTAAATTATGTGGTCCGCCTTCACTACTTTGATATGACCCTATAACCATTACATCCGTCACCTTCTCATTCTCCTATTGCAGCCATGCAAAGGGTCCAGGGTGTCTCTTGTACATTCCTTATCCCCTCCTAAGTGGTCTACTTTGCTATCCCCAACTCTCCCCATGTAAAGCTAAAATTCAAGTATGCAAAAGACAAAATCAAAGTTATAAAAATAGATCGATCCTCAAGGACAACTGCTGTTCATGCAAAAAAAATAAATAATAATAAATAAAGTATACAAATCAAAATCAAAGCAAAATCAAAAGAAATAGATGATCCTAAAATATCATATTATTCTTGTCATCCATATTATGTATAAAGTAGACCATACCCTCGAAGGATGGCTACTCTATTATTATGACATCTGGAAGGTTTTCCACATTGATCAACCTTCCTTTATCATCATTTTCCGAAAGCTTCCCACATTGATCAAATTTCTTCTATTGTTCTTTTCCTTTCCTAGAGCTGGGACATAGAATTAAGGAACACCACCTTTGAGATCCATCTTCCTACATACAAGTTACATCTTCAATCCATTTTTCATGTCAACATTAGGATTATGAGCATCTTTCATCCATATTTCCCTCATGATATTTTGGTATAACTAACTATTGTTGGTTATGTATTAACACCTGCTATCGGTAGCAAGTGCAATGCCTTGAGTGGTAACCTTTCTTGTTTATCTCCAATCCAGTTTGAAACATAGTTTCCATGTATGCCCTTGCTATAGCTATGTTCCATTCATCTCATCCAAATCATCTTTTATAAAAATCACATCAAATTTCACACTATGAATTTTATATCTATCCATCATCTCCATGAATGCGTTTACAAATATACTTTTCGGTTTGTGAATTCTACTTGATCACCATTGCAGTTTGCGAATCCTACTTGAGGATCCTTCTCAAGGCAAGTTCGTTATCCTGCAGCTCCTTATCTCTCAACATGTTCAACAACGTCTTTGATCCATTGCTCCTTCGCTCTCCATTTCCACTCATCACCATTTTCTCCACATCTTCCTTCTCACCTTCATGTCCCCTTTCACCACGCCATAAATCTTACTTGTCTTTCCTCTTGAGTTTCCCTTTCACTCTTCCACTTTCAATTTGACAATCTTACTTAACCATCCATATAGCCAAAGAATATTAGTTAAGGTATATCTTCTTCCTTGGATCCTCATGCCATGGAAGCTTCTCCACCATTTCCTCTTTTAATAGACAACAATCACCACCACAAATCTTTCCACTCCTCCTTTTCCGCTTGACACTCTTGCATCATCACTCCCACCTTGTGGGCATCCCAATTAAGGATTTCCCTTACACTCTCCATCTACATTGCATATGTTCCTCCATCCACTCATGTCACACTCCTTTGCTTCCTTATTATCATCTTGATATGGCATCCTTTCATCTCTTTATTCCATTTTGATATACGCTACTCAGTATTTTCATCATCCTTCTTCTTCTTCGGCTTGGCGATCCTACTTAACTCTCTCTGTTGTAGGGAAATCTTAGTTAAGAGTTCCTCTTAAGAATGGTTTTCCATCCGACCCTTCCACCTCCCATCTTATCTTCCTCATCTTCTATCTCCTCTCTCCGCTACTCATCCACTCCAACCAACCCTTCCATACTTGTATCTAATACAATGTTGTCTTTCTCCTTCCATATCGTCACCACCGGTTTGGTGATCTTACTTAAATCCTCTTGCGACATGGCAATCTTACTTAAGAGTCCCTCTTAAGCATGATCTATCATCCTGCACTCGCCCACTACTCCACATTCTCTCCATCTACATTTTCTCATCATTCCCCATCATCACATCCTCTCACCTCCTCTTCCATTCACACAAACACCACTTCCTCCTTGCCCCATTTTCATCTCCATCATCCGTCGGGTAATCTTACTTAACCGTTGCTTCTCCATTCATTTTGTCTTGTTTCTTCATTTTTCTCTCATTCATTCTCATCCACTACATCCTCTCCTCATCTTCATCTTCCTACACATCATTATCCCTCTTTTCTTTACTCTTTCCACTCCATCTTCTAGAGTTCTCCCACATATCTACCCCCATACTTACCCGTCATTGTCATTGATCTTTCCCTAACATTCTTTCATTATCATCTTCTGTTTCCACACTAGTAATTATCGATGGACTTGTCCTAAAATCACTTCATCCCCATTCTACATGCCTAATCCTGTTCTTTGACCCCCCATTCTATCTTCATTCCTTCCTTCCTCTCGTGTCCTTTGATCATTATCGAGGGACTTCTCCTAACATCCCTTCATTGGCATTCCCCCTCCCATTCTTTGTTTAATTTCTGCCTCATCTCATCTTTTCTCCCATTCTTTCCTTCTTGATCATTATCGGTGGATTTATCTTAACATCCATTCACCGGCATTGCCTCTCCTATCCCTTCCTTTATTTTTCCTCGCCACCATCTTCCATTCTTCCTTTCCAATTTCTTCACTGTCTTCATCATACACCCTCTCTCTATTTTCTCATAATCAACTTATCCTCATCTCATGCATCTCTACTTCTTTTCCAATCGATGTCATTCCTCCCTCAAGCTTCTCTTTACGTTCCTTGTGTTTTTCACTCTTTATCAAATATCTTCGTTCTTAGTTCCCTTCCTTCTGCATAATTTTCTTCGTTGTCTTCCCTACTTTCTTATCCTCATCTTATTTCATTTCCTCTTTATCGTCCTTCTCCCCATTTTACTCACATTTCCTCCTTACTTCCCCATTGATAACCTGACTCTTTAGCATTTTCCCATCTCTTTTATCATCTCATCATCCACATGCATTTCCATGCGGTCAATTCCATATTATTTGCCTTGGATTTCCTCACTATGATTTGTTTCCTTAAATTTTCTTTCTCTATCATCTCTTTCATTTTCTATTACCTCTCTCGCTTCCTTTGCTTCATCCTCCTTCACACCTATCATTTTAAATAACTCTCTCTTTTTTCATAATTTCACCCTTTGCTCTGTCTTTTCTTGTCTCCTTTTCTTGTTCTTCTTCATTTCCCCATTTCTCTATAATCCTTCTTTTTATCTTCTTTCTCCCCTTTCATTCCTTCTTTTCTCCTCCTCCATCTCTATCCCTCTATTCCATACCCTTGTCACCTTCACATTCAATCTTTCTTTCTCTTCTCATAATCAACCAATCCTCATGTCTATTCCCTTTTCTCTTTCTCAACATCCTCACATCTAGACATTCATGGTCAATGCCAATGTTTCTCCATTTATGTATCACCATCTATCCCTTTCATTACCGTTCTTGTTCTTCTCTTTGCAACATTGACCTCTTCTCTTTTTGAGAACCCTATCACATCTTTTATCTTCGTCAGTCCTCTTGCAAGGACATCATCATATCCATTTCTAAGAATCTCTTCCCATATTCCTTTGACATTTTTGTCTTGGAAGATACCATAACGACCATCACCTATATGATCTTGTTCTCTTCCATGAATATTTCCTCTATTTTGTTTTGTCACAAAAGTATCTTTATCCTACTTATCAAGAAATGAGACTTCTTTGTTTTCTTCAACTTCTAATTTGCTAACACTTATGCATATTTCCTATGAAACATGATTTGTCGTTATATTTATCACCCTTTTAGGGCATTTTATCTCACCCTTCTATCCTATATGCTCATCATGTGCACATTTATGAGTATTCCCCCGGATTATCTTATTTCAACATCCATCTATGTCTTATGTTGGGGCATCTTTCATCCTTATACTTGTCAATGCATATAACTCACTTTGTGTCCTTCTCGTGCCCCGTGTTGGGGCATCATTATCTTCATCCTCGTCCCTTTTGTGGACACATGATTTTTTTGCATGATTCCTCATGACAAAGGATTGTGCACATCTTTCATATTCGATTGCACATATTTGGATGTTTTCCCATGACCCATTGGTCATATTGTTTACATCCATACTACAGTATGGTCTTCACCCACTCATTGGTTTGTAGAACGCGTTGTTATCTCTGCTCCGTTGAGACCGAAATTTTCTCTACCAATGTGATATTGAGTCACCACCATACTTTTTTTCATTATTATTACGATCTTTTTTTTTGCCGAGGCATCTTGCCTTTGGTCATGTCTTCATCCATCCTCGAACACATATCTCATCTAACCCTTTTTGTTTTTGTCTCATGGCTTGCTATCACAAACCACTCAACAAAAAGGGGCAAATATAGACACCAATTTTTGGTATAGCACCCCTCCATCATGTCATCTCGCGTTCATGCAATTTCCTATCTCATCTTTATTTTTCCTAAATTTCAATAAACCTCATCATCTATTCTACCAAATTTAATTAATTATTAAATGGGCTCCATATAAACCCATTTAATAATTGAACTTTTGGCATTATCCCCATCTCTCACAAATTATTAATCCATGGGTATTAATATACCATTTGACACACCCCTTTCTAAATGGAAACTATCATCTCACCTACCATGTCAATCATGCTCCCCACTCCATCTAATAATTCAAGCCGTGGTCCCCACTTGATCACATCATATCTCTTAACTTGGGTTACTCTACCTAACCCCGATTACTTGTTAACCCCAATCTAACCTCACATCCAAGCTATAAATATGGGTTTTCCCCATATTTCGGGGGATATATTTTTCAAAAACCGATATATTTTTCAAGAAGACCTAGGCCGAGAAGAGAAGAAAGAGTTTAATTAAGTTCAAAAGTTTGAGGGAGAAATCTTTGTCATAGTTCATTATCTCACCATCCGATTGCCAAGTTCATCTCCATAGTAGAGTACAAGCTAAGTTCTCTCATCATTTTAGTTAGTTGTCATTTTATATTCCATTATTTCTTTATGATAACTATTGTTCATGATCTATTATTATCTTATCTGACATGGGGTTGACATCCTCTAAGGGAGTTAAAATCCTCTTGGAACCAGGACTATCTGAAACCCCGCATATTATTATCTAATATTATCTTTTAGCTTTTTTGTAATCTAGCTTCTTTATATCGTACATCCATCTTCTTTGCACCCATAGATCCACATCTACATATGAGGTCCTAAGCCCTCTATCATTTGAAGTTTTTGGTGGCTCCCAAGATCGGACTTCACCCCACTCGAGAACAAAATTTCTTGTATAACAAAATATAAAAAATCTGGAGCCTTCAAGTAACGAGCATTAACCACGTGGCTAAAGCGTGGCAGGGCAACCCAAGTGGGTTGAAAAGTCAAAGATAAAAGGAGAAGAACGCACAATCCTCCACGTGTCGCCCAGGTGCAAATTCAAAAAGAGAGAGAAGGGGAGAAGCCTTAAAACCATGTGAGGTCTCCATGTGTCATATAAAGAATCTACCACCATCGAAAGGACCAACCAAAGAAGCAAAGGACTCGATGTTCGATGAATTAAATGCAATCTCGGGAGAATGTAGTTGGGATTTGCCTCCATGGGTCAAAGATCATGTAGGTAGAAACTAAATGTGGATGGTGGAATTCTTGATTAAATGTGCATTGGAGCAAGAACCACGAGGATCTATAAAAGAATGTTCTTGTGTCACTATTAAGGGACAAAAAAGAAGTTCAAGAGCTACAGGGAGAATTTTAGGTTCAGTCCATTGTGTTCCATTGGCCTTAGCAAGGCTTTGTTGTAAGGAAATATTGTAATCTATGTCATTATGGCCTTATGTATTATTTTTCTCTATAAATAAGAGTTCTTTCTACTGTGTGCACCGAAAGTTCACATATCCGAGTCCTTTATTTCTTCTTGTTTGCTTTTAATCCATTTCTTGATAAATGTTTAAATATCTATCATGTTGCATGCCCTTAGATATTTTACATAAATCCATTTATTGTGTATGTGGTTGTTTTTAGTTTTTCTAGCCTCTCCAATGGTTTGAAATATCTTCAAAATAGTTGATCATGCTCAATGCTCTTTAACTAATCTAGTAGTTATTTCAATAATGATCTTTGTGCTATTTTAGTAAAGATTCAACACATCACCTTAGATAGGATTTACATATTGTTTTGTTTTCTCTCTAACCCTTATCTCAATCCAAATCAGAGAAGATCCAACTTCTATAAAACTTGGAGGTTATCTTAGGGATCAAGTCCCACATCCCTAAGATTTCCCACAACTTTGGTGGTTCATCTGCAAAGATAATTGTCAACAGCTTTTCTAAGTATGCCTTGTGGGATGAACTAAACTTGATCAATAAGCACATGAGTGCTTATTCTAGTGGGAATCAAATCCATAAACCAGTTACCATATCTCATACTACAATAAATCCTAGAATTTTGTTACCACCCTTGGTATTAATCATAAGAGGACCTAGGTAGAATCCTCTGAGAGCACAAATGGCTCAACTACCTCCTCTAAGATAGTTCATCTCGTGGAATCAGGGAATTCCACTCATCTTGCTAGTACCTCCAGCAACATGGAATCCCATCCCAACAAATGCACTAAAGGCACTACCTAAATTCAATGGTGAAGACTTCAAGACCCCAAAGGAACATCTTCAAGATGTTGCAGAGATATGCACGGTACATTACATCATGGAGAAATATGTTGCCTTAAGGTTACTAGCTACCTCCTTTAAGGGAAAATATCTTGACTGGTATAGGTATTTGAATCCTAACTCTATTAGTACCTGGATCAATTGGGAAATCTATTTTTAGAAGATTTAGTGAAAAGGGAGATATATATTCACTCCTACAACAACTTATCAATATCAAGAAAGCTCCGTAAGAGCCCATGACTGATTTCAATACCATATTCCACAAGACATGGCAAAGGATTCCAGTTCTAGCTAGACCGCCTATAGGTATGGCTATTGTCTTTTATCTAAAATATCTAAACTTAGATATTTCTGTTATGATTTAGTTGTTAGGAGGAGATTCTTTGCCATAAGCATATGATATTGTAGTCCAAGCTGAGAATAACTTAATAGATGCTGGGAAACTTCCTCTAAAACTCACTTTGCCAGTGTTTCCCGAGATACATGCCTTAGCATGCTAGGTGGTGACACCGTACCTCATGTCGATTCTTGTGTAAACCTGAAGTTGTAAGAAAGCTCCTTTATGAAGCAATTAAGCCCATAATCTCAATAATCTCCCACTTGAAGAAAAATTTCTGCACTATCATGCACAACTCCTCCTTGGTTCCTCTCTTGACTTTGTTTCTTCCTCTTCAATCTCCCACTCAAAGACCAAAAAAGTGGATCAGCTGCAACTTCTCCTTTGACAACATTCATTAGCATATCTAGCCTTGGTTCTCTATTTATATGAATTTTCTCCAACTTCTTCGCCCATCCTCTAATACTCATATGAAGTGACATCTCATGTGTGTTTCATTATTGAATGAAATGTTGAGTTCTTTTCCAAATGAATAGTGCTTTGAATATCACTTCATAATTGTAATCCTCTTGCTCCTTTCCTAACTCTTCCATGAACCTTCTCATTCATATCACCTCTTTACTAGCCTTTGTAGGCTGTAACATACTTGACCTCTGTAGTAGACAAGGCCACAATCTTGTGCAATCTCAAAATCCAGCTAATTGTCATCTGACCTACTGTGAATACATATCATGTGGTGCTTCTCATATCATCCAAATCTTCAGCCATATCTGAATCAACATAGCCTATAAAGTAGTAATCGACCCTCTAGAACACAAGTGCTGCCATATGTCCCTCTCAAATACTCGAGAATCCATTGACTGCTTTCCAATGCTCTTTACTGGGTTGGCCATAAATCTACCCATAAATCCCACTTCATATGAAATGTCGGTCTAGTACAGACCATAACATATATAAGAATTACAATGGTTGAAGCATATGGAATTCGTGCCATGTACTCAACCTCCTCATGTGATGTAGGAAATGATCTTTGCTCAATTTAAAGTGTACAACCATAGGTGTACCTACAAGTTTTGCATCCTACATTTTAAATATTTTCAACACCTTATTGATATAATCTTCTTGAGACAAATACAATTTCCTTTTGTTCCTGCCTTTGTGAATTTGCATGTCAAAGATTTTCTTTGTTGATCCCAAATCCTTCATTGCAAATGTGTGAGTTAATTTTTCCTTAATCTCACCAATGTCTTGCATACTAGATCCTGCAATAAGAATATCATCCACACATAATAACAAAATAACATAGATTTTATTTCCAAGCTTCTTGAAATAAACACAATGGTCAAATCCACATCTCATATATCCATGATTATACATAAAACTATCAAACCTCATATACCATTGCCTTGGAGCTTGTTTGAGCCTATACAAGCTCTTTTTAAATGTGCACACATGTTTCTCTTTACCTTGACTTCATAACCAAGTGGATGATTCATATAGATATCCTCCTCCAAATCACCATGAAGGAAAGTTGACTTAACATCAAGTTGTTCTAAATGAAAATATTCTACTAGCAATAAACTCTAGAGCAATACGGATGGAAGTAATTTTAATAACATGAGAAAATATTTCACCAAATTCAATACCTACTTTCTATGCAAATCCTTTCACTACAAGCCTTGCTTTATATCTTTTTGTCCACACTCTTCCTCCTTGATCCTGTAAACCCATTTATTCTGTGATGTCCTCTTACCTACTAGCAAATTGACAAAATCCCATCTTTCGCATTGTTTCAAGGAATCTATCTCCTCATTCATGCCATGTTCCACTCCATGTGGTATCCTATTGCATTGCTTCTTCAAAACTTTCTGGTTCACCACTATCAATCAATAAAAGATAAAATAATGAAGGAGTAAATATTTCGGAGGTTTACTTACTCTTTGAGACCTTTTCACAGAAATTTGGGGTGCCTGAGGCTCATTCTAGACCTCTTGGACATTCGTGTCCAAATATAACAATGACCAATGCTGGTCACCTGTAACTCACTACTTCCTCTCAGAGTGACATCGGTTCACCTAACACGTCGGTCACTAACTAGCAAACACCGCCACCACCCACGACCCTAATGCTAGTGTATGTCGATTTTTTTAAATTTGAGAATGTAATTTTCTCAACAAACTCCTCTCCCGGTTCATTCTTGGGTACCAAAACCTAATCCTTATACATTCTCTTTTCATTCAATCAATGTTACGACTTATAACAATCTTAACATCTTCTAAATCCCAAAACTGGAATCCAAAATCACTAAAACCATAACCAATGAAAGTATGTCTCTTGGATTTAGCATCCAATTTATTCCTATTTTCTTTATCAAGATGCATAAAAGCTTCTGAACCAAATACTCTAAGAAAAGAAAGATCTACCTCTTTTCTAGTCCATGCTTCTTCTGGTATTCCACCATTCAGTGCACTTGAGAGGCCACTGTTAATCAAATATACCGTTGTATCTATTGCTTATGCCCAAAATTGTAAGGGTAATCCAACATGTATCCTCATGCTTCTTACATGTTCCATAATAGTTCTGTTCATTCTCTTAGCCACTCCATTTTCTTGTGGAGTTCTAAGAACCGCTTCTTTCTCCACGTATTCCATTAATCGAACAATAATAATTGAAAACCTTCTTGTTGCAATTCACTTACCACCATCAGTCGATCTAAGAAACTTCAACTTCAAATTAGTTTGATTATCTACAAGGGCTTTCCATCTTTTAAAAGTTTCAAATACATCGATTTACATATAATACAATAAACCCATACATTTCTTGTGGTATCATCAATGAAAGTCACATAGTATTGGGATCCTCCATGAGAAGCTACCTGGACTGGTCCCTACACATCTGAGTGCACAAGCTCCAATTTTTGCTCCTTTGTTGCCCCAACTTTAATAAACCTCATTTTTTTTTGCTTTCCAAATATGCAATGCTCACATAAATCAAAATCTACATCTTTCAAATATGATAACTTACCCTTTGCCTTTAAAATTTGCATTCCCTTCTTACTCATATGGCCTAGCTGATTATGCCACATGTTTGCATTTGAATCTGAAGTAGATAACACATAATAGGAATCAGTAATACAAGTAGACAAATACAATGTTTCTACCTTCTTTCCTTTTACTACAAGAGCTCCCTTGGAAACTTTCCAAGAATTGGTTGTAAATGTAACCATGCATCCATCTTCACCTAATTGTTGTGTGGAAATAAGATTTCTCCCAAGGCTTGGCACATGCCTCACATTTTTCAATATCCATGTATTTCCATTTTGGAATTTAAGATGAACTTCACCTTTACTAGTGATATTGCATGGTTCATCATCTCCTAAATAAACATGCCCAAAATTACCCTAGACATAATTTCTGAAATAAACCTTATTAGGGGTAGCATGGAAATAAGCTCCTAATCTAAAACCCATGATTTAATTTTATTATCCAATGAGAGAATAAGGGCATCTTGCATTACCCCCGATGCTACATTTTCCTCTTTACCTTTCTTTGGTACATTCTCTTTGTTTTCCTTAACCAACAACCCTTCTTTACATGTCATTTCTTTTCATAATTCTAGCGTAGGTTATTCTTTTACCTTTAGATTTAGATCTGCCACTCTTAGACTTTGATTTCCCATTACTCTTGCTCTTGGTTCTCTCCTTTTACCTTCCTCTGCTTTCTACATTCAAAGCATTCCAAGATGATGATTCTCCGAACTTTTCCTATGTATTTATTCATTTAGAATTATACCAACCACATCATCAAACTTCAAAATATTAGTAGCGGATAATGAATTACTAACAACCATTACCAAATTATCCCAACTATATGGCAAAGAACATAAGAATAAAATGATTTCACTTCATCCTCAAAAGGGATATTAACCAATTTTAATTGATTTACAATAGAATAAAAAACATTCAAATGATTACACACAAATCCACCTTTCTTACATTTTAAAATTAAATAATTTTTCATCAAATAAACTTTATTCGATGCACTTGGTTTTTCATATTTATTAGCTAAAGCTTTCATTAATTCTACCGTGGTTCTTCTTACTTTATTATTCCGAAAGCCACGATCTTTGCCGGATTAATCTTATAGTTCCCAAAGTCTTTCTATCAAGAATCTTTCATTCTTCATCAGTCATCTTTGCAAGCCTTTCCTTCTCATCCAATGTAAATATAGATTTCTCTTATATAGATAATCCTCGACCGTATCTTCCATAGCTGATAATTACGGCCTTCAAATTTCTCTACTTTGTATTTACTATCTTCTATCATTGTTGTGCTCCCACTCACTCAGAAATCCCTGTGAGTAAATATGTCAACACACAATACCCTCAAACAAATCTCTAATACCAATTGTTGGGGTTAGACCAAACTAGTTGTATAAATATATATTAGATTAAAGCATACAAACAATAAACATAAAAATAACTAACAAAAGAAAATACACAAGATATAACGTGGTTCACCCAGTGTGGGCTACGTCCACCAAGAAACAACCAATATATTATTCCAGAGATTGTGTAATTGAAAATCTGCAATCTTCCACACCTTACACGATGTACACATACTTTTCCTCTCACTAGCTTCTCTAAGCTCTCACCAAGAATTACTTCTTACAATCATTCATTCATACTCTCTTACCCTAGTTTTCTAGCTTATATAACCCTATACAAACTTAGGGAACTTTAGTCTTTCATTTACAACCATTAGATCAACTTTATAACAAATATTAGATCTAATTCCCATGACTTAAATAAAAGGAATCACGCATAGGTAACCGATGCGGTTACCCTAATCGATTCCGGTCAACATGCTAGGTCACCAACGCTAGTCAACCAACCGATGTCAAGTTCTTGGTAAACCTACAAGTTATAAATAAGCTCCTTTATGAAGCAATTAAGCTCCATAATCTCAACAGTGGTTGCATTTACTCTTGCTTGCATTTACTTGTACATGGTCACTTTATTACACATGTTAGATCGATTTCTTATATGTCATTATCTTTATCATACACACATGCATGTTCACATTCTCTCTTAGTTGTGATCATAAATATAAAGCTTATATACATAGTATGGATGTTTGACACACTACTAGTTCCACGACGGCTTCTAGGGGCATCCACTTTTATCCACTACATGTGATATTATTTCATTTTGTACTTAGCACTTTACACTATTATTTATATACATGCTTTTGACATATTCACTATTTTTTTAACATGCTAATGGGTGTTTCATTTGCAACATTTGTTTTCTAGGTTATTTGCTTCCATCATTATACACTACATTTTTTTCTCATTTTGTCTCTGTTTGCTTTAGTATATACACGCCTTGCCCTTTGTTTGGTGTGCACAATTGTTTGTTTGTATGTATCGATAACTAGGACCTTAGTGTCTTGTGACATCGTGAGTGATGCACCATGTTTCAGAACCCGCTTTACGTGGTCTACTTTGTCTTCTTACGTGTTTACATTATTTCTTTCTACATTGTTTGCATAGTTTACATCTTACTTTCTACATGTTCATGCTTGTTCATACTAACACTTGTTTTCTAGCCACATTGTTTGTGTGTGCCTTAGTTGTTACCAAACACATTCCATTCCCCCGTAGGGCATAGTTTATGTGGTTGGTCCTCTTTTGGGCCGCATCCTCCTATCCGATGTTGCATGTGTTCCCCAAAGAGGGGGATATCATTTGAGTTTACAAATAATACCGGTACAATTTAGTTTACGGTTTTCATCCACGACACATTGGCTAATACAACAAGTGGGTTCGAAAAGTCTATAAAACTCGATACACATCGGATTTTACAGACATGGTGTCCTTAGCACATGCGGGAGTAGTTAAAGGTTAGAGGATAAACAAACCTTCCTCTCTACACTGCTGCATGGCATCGGATCACCTAAAAACTAGCAAAGTACATAGATCTCTTCACACTCTCAGGAAGTAGTTACAAGTTGGAGGAACATTGAACTTTCCACCCTACATTTCTTTGGCTAGTGGCATAAGATTTCCCAAAAAACTCACACTTCATCGACATTTACATGATCCTTTCTACACCCTTTTTCTCGACACGGATTAGGTGCACATGTTCCTTTTACATTTTCCTATTTCTTTCCATTACATACTTTTATATGTGTCTTTACATACGTTTTTACACATATACATGCGTATTTGACTTCTTGGTCATCTTCTCCTTTACAAGTCCGTCTTTATGAGAAGAAAGCAATCAACAACAAAAACAAAAAAAACATCATTTGTCATCACACACCTCATACTAAATGTAGGTACATCACACATATTGGCATCTACTTGCACGTTTTCTTCCTAGGATCACTCTCATCACTTTTAACACTTTTACATCTCTAGTATCACGCTCCACCTTTTCTTTGTCACTCCACGCTTTGTCTAGTCCCTCACACATTTTCTACAACACTCTACATGGATATCAGTACACATTTCTATCTACTTTATGTTCTTCAACATTCTCCTCACTAACATAAAGTGGGGGTAATTGTTTAGTCTCGGTTTCATAATACTATTCATATGGTTCTTGAGGTGAAAAAGAGTACTAGTTAACCTATGTCTTTAGCCATTTTATGTTGCTTTTCGTTGTTACTTTTGATCTTACACTCGTACTTTCCCAAATCAGTACTATCATACTAGATTTTCCTCACTTTTGATTAGAGCACATAGCCAGGATCGGCAGTGCCCAGTGCCTAATCCCCTTTAGGGCACCTTAATCCTCTTTGCACTTTAATCTTACTTTTTGGGCACTTTCTAGCCATTTGAAATTTCTATCTTTTTGGTGGTCGACCTTTTTGGGGTTAATTACTAAATTAGATCAAGAGAACTATATAAATATAAAGTTATGAGACCATAATGAAGGACCAAGCACTAAGCACTACCACCGCCACCTAAGGTTGCATCCATAAAAGGTTCCATTTGTATCCATCTAGCTCCATCACAAGGAACAAAGGCTGGTTAATTTACATCACACTTCAAAGGAGGGGAGTTTATTCTATTCCATGCACCATCTACTTACATTCTACATCTAGTTATTTCTCGTTACTCACAAAGTGCAACTCACACAAGACAACCTAGGGCATGATTTACACACACACACACACACCTAGAACTATATTTGGGTCTAAAATGTAGTGCAAATCTCAATTAGTAAGTCCACCATTGTGGTCACTAAGGTCAGTTTGACCCCTTCATATGCATCTTTCTTTTTTAGGGTTTTGATGCTTTGTTTGGGGTTTTTCGTGTTTTTGCTCCATCTCCGATTTGCAGCGACATCAATGAGGTTCAACTACATTCACACGATAGGAAGTGAACTCGGTGATTATTCGTGACACCTTAAAGGAGGTTTCCTAGTCATTTCCACAGACTGGTCAGGCACCCATATCTCATACTAGGGCACCTCAGACACCTCCATCCCTCTCCAGGCACCCTAATCTACTCGTATAGTCCAGATCTACACCTTCTTGAGCTCTTGTGTGGTGGTTTCTCCTCTGTCAAACCAGTCTCCACTACACACAATCCTGCAAGCTTGATGAATCAACTAAGGCCTTTTAACCCTCTTTCCACATTAGGGTTTCACATTTTATTTACATAGTTGTTTGGTTGTATTTCAACATTTCTTTATCTTGTTATTTATCATGCTTCTATAACATTAGATTAGGATAATATAATTCCATTTTAGTTTAATTAGTGGCCTCTGTAATACCTCCATGAGTCTCTTCCATAATGGCTTCATGTTCATGTTTTAGGACATAACGATGTGACTTCATCACAAACCATCTTGTATAATTTTGTTTAGATCTTCCTCGCTCAAAGGCTCATCATAGGGAGCCACCTTTGCATCTTTTAGAAGTATAATTACACACTCATCTTTATTCTCAAAGTTGATGTACCCCTTATAAAAGTGCAAATTTTCATTCTTGGCATAGCACCAAGGCCATCCAAGTAATGTTGGAAAGTTATTTGCTTTAACAAGCTCTAACTCTTCAACGTCTTTAGTAAACTTGGCTCCTTGAATTATAATAGATGAATCCTTCAAGACTCCTGAGATAGGCATAGCCCTAGTCTTATTTGTCATATTTAACACATTTGAAGATGGTTGTAATGTTGGTCTACCCATCTGATTCCATGCATCCAACGTGAGTACATTAACATCGGTGATTGTATCTATTAGAATGTTGTTAATGAGCCATCCATCAATCACTGCATCAAGTGTGATCTCCTTGTCAAATTCGTGACTATGAGGTGGTAGATTGACATGAAGTATATACCTTTCACGCTTAACTCCAATGTGTGCTACCTTTTCACGTAGCTATTCTCATAGAAAAGGGATGATGTTATCATCACAAAACATTCTAAACACCACCTTAAAGTCGTCTGTGTCCTTGATGGGAGTTCAATGTTGTTTCGCATGTTCTCTATCGTGCGCTTGCTCCTTTAAACACTATATTTCTCCCTGTAGATCTCTCGATAACTCCCATTGTCTCTTGGTAAACCTCCTTCTTATGGGAAAGATATGGGTACTTAGCATTTATCACCTTGTTGGCGAGAAAATTTGTCGGGTGGAAAAACTTGTGGATTTCTTGCCAATGCTCTGGGAATCAAATTCCCTCTACTTAACCGGTGTAGCTTCCATATGTGCATGCGCGAGAAAGTGTGGATTTCTGTGGTGGTCTTTTGACCGAGGATCCAACAGGGGCACTCCACTAACCTTGCAGCAAAGCTAGCAATCTCTTGCTAGGGAAGTCTTCGTCTGTAGAGCGGGAAAGGGGAGTGAGAAAAGAGGTAGGAGAACTAATGCTTGCAGTAGAAAATCAGATTCCTGCACACACACTAGTTAGAAACTTCAACACATGCATTTATCGAAAGAAACAACTCTACAAATAGTAACAAGACCAAATAGAATTCACCAATCACCAAGTATCAAGAAACCCCTTAGTCAAAGAAAGCTAGAAACTCCTTCTTCTTGTATTGATTGCTCAAATCAAAGTTGTACATAATGTGGGAATGGAATAAATTTGAGAGGGGAAGAGAGTAGAAGAAAATGGCTATCTCCTTTGCTTTCTCTAGGTACAATGCACTCTTGAGTCTACAAGATCAATTACTAACCATTTGAAATGGGAATGGCTTTACAATTTATAGAATAGAATGTGAATTTTCATCTTCCTCATGACCTTTCGAATACCTTAATATGACTTAAGACTGTTCATATTCCACTTTAAATATTTAAGTCCCTTTTATAATAGCAAGGTGACTTAATTTACATTATGTTTCTAAAGTCACTTTTAAGTGACTTAAAGGTATATCAAAAAGTGTAAACCCCAACGAAGAATTAGAAAATTTGAAAGTGAGAGAAAGTTGGGGGGAAGAGGAGAGAGAAAGAGAGAGAGAAGAAGAAGAGGATATGTCTCCCAATGAAGTCTATTGATCCTCGTTGATGGAAAGCTCCAAATGCAACGAAGTTCTGAATGTCCCATTGTGCCAAAACTGCCCTTTGAGTGTGACTTACTATTTTTAGTAAATGGTCATTTCCACTATTTTCACTCGGATAATCATTCTAGCCTTTTGGAGATCTTCAGTGCACACTGCTCTTTCCATAGCCGCTTTTGATGAAGACTTGCCAAAAATAACAAGCATGTATAGGAAAACTTACTATTTTTAGAAAGTGTGTTTCCAGTGCTCGATTTGCGATGGAACATACTTTTTTGGACTCTTCTTGTCGTTATGATCACACCCTCCGAATTTCACATAGTTTTGCCCACTAGAATGCCTGGAAATAAATTTTGAAATTTTGACCTGGCAGTGGCTTTGGGCGTAGAGTTGTCATGGCAGCCATTAATGGAGCTCAAAATTTACAGGTCTGGTTTTTGTCTCCATTTGCAATGAAAACAACTCCATTGCGATAGGTTTTTCATTTGGAACTCATGTGTAAGTTTTTAGCTTGTTTCCATTACCGAGAATGATGGGAAATTCGACGAATGTGAACCGGTGCACGAGTCGGGTTTTTGGAGCAAATGATTATGGGAACCATTTGAACTCTTGTTTGTTGGATCTTGATCACCTTGAAAAATGAGGAATTCTGTAAAATACGGCATCTTGATCTGACTTGTATCTTGCAAGATATGAGGATTTTCGATCGGGTGACTTCACGGTTATCTGGCAAACAATCTCCATTTTTCTCTTCATTCTTCGTTATTTCACTCCATTTTTCTATGAGGCCTGGATATTGCTATGAATTCATGGTTTGGAGAGTTTATGTGACCATGAAGGAGCTGGTTTGGAGCAACAATGGTGGACCGGGTGTCTGGACAATCATGCATGGAGCCATGTCGAGGTATGAAGTTGTGAAGGAAAAATGAGAGGAAGAAAATGGCTAAGTGCTGGATTTTAAAATTTCAAAAACATGCACATGGAGGGGCTGGGTGAAATTTTATTTCCCTGATGTTCCTGACCTTAGGGAATCGAGGGATATCAATTTCCATGGCGGTCAAGGCGATGCCATGTGTCCTCGATCCAACGATAGGGAATGGATGCTCCAAAAATGCACCTGGGGGCTGAAACTCGGTCACGTGGGTGTCCAAATGACTCCCCATAGGGTATGGGTGAATTTTTCCATGTCTTATGTCCCCCACCTCAGGTACATAAGGGACATCAGTTTCCACGGTGGTCCTAGAGGTGACACGTGGCGCCCGATCCAACGACAGGGAATGGATGCTCCAAAAATGCACCTGGGGGCTGAACTGCGGTCACGTGGGTGTCTAGAAGACTCCCCATAGGGGATGGGAACATTTTTCAAGGTCTGATGTCCCCCACCTCAGGTGCATAAGGGACATCAAATTCCACGGTGGTCCTGGAGCTGACACGTGGCGCCCGATCCGATGGCAGGGAATGCATGCTCCAAATAAGCACCCGGGGCCGAATTGTCAAGTCTGGAGGTCATATGAGGGTCCCAAAGGTCACATGAGGGCTGGGAAAATTTTCCAAGGGCTGATGTACCTGACCTCAGGGACTTCGGGGCATGAAATCCCGCCAGGCTCCTAGTGCTGACACGTGTCCTCTCGAAAAAATGACTAAGTCTTGAACTGCCTTTGAGAGGGTAACTTGGAATGAAGATAACTTGAGCTCCCGTGGAATTTATTGGTGAAATTTTATATGATCCTGACTGGAAATGGAATTTTGAATCCAATTATGTGGGTCTCATGTCTTAATTCGACCATATGATCCCTAAAAAATCGGATTTTTGATCTAGGACTCCACTTGTGCCTGAGAAAACGCCTTCCAATCATATGCGCCAAAGGTGTTGTGAAAAATATTATTTCACCATCATGTAGGTCTTGGAATCATATTTTTGAAGATGTTTTTTTTTACTTCTAACTCCATTTGAGCTCTCAGAATCTTCTTCTCAATCCCAGTTGTTTTAAGCCCGTGTTGAGAACCTTGTTTTTCACTCAAACTGCTCTCCAAGTATTTCAAAACTTCCCAAAGCCTTCCAAAATAATTTCCATGATGTTCTAATGTATTCAATTCATGTCCATGTTTAATTTGGCCCTTATGTTCTCTCCAGGGTTGAATCCAGTCCTAGGAAGGCCAACGATAGCCCTTCCCAATACTGCCAAAAGATAACATCTTTTCAAACTCCCTAAAATCACCTAGGGGAATGAATGGAATTTCCTAAATCACCTAGGGGACCAATTTTACATCAAATAGGGGGTGAAAAAACTAACATATTTGGCTTGGGGTGCCTGGGAATGATAAAACATGAAAATTTTGACATCTGGGTATAGTTGTTGTGTTCAGAAATTGTCAATTTCCCTATTGCACATTTTCACGACAACACACCTCCTCTTTGTAATGAGTTGTTTGAACTTAAGAGGTTCACGTACATGTGCAACCTCAATGCGTGTAGTAACCAAGATAGTCTACAACTCAGAATAAAACATCCTATTAGGAATTCATTGATTAACAACTATATGTTGTACTTTGATCATTATTGTGCCCTTTTCTTTCTTATTATTCTTACTCATGTGCTCATATAAGTCTGAGAAATCCTCTAACTTGTGTAGCTTCCCACACCATGCGAAAACTAAATTTTGAGGGTATTCGCACTAATAATGATCAGGGGACCCACAAGTGTAACAAGTTCCTCTATCAAACCTTCCTCTGCCACAGCTATGACCTTGACCTCTATATCCTCCTCAGAAGCATCCATTCATATTATCCCCATTGTTGCACCCTTCATTTTGATGTTCTTCTTGCTTGCTTCTTTGATCCGCACTATACTAGTCTAGGCGCACATTTGTCTCAATGGCTTCATGGATAAGATCAATTCATCTACGGTCAACAATGTCGTGTGTATGGGTCTTGAAAATTTTACAATACATGGATACATTCTTCGGGATCGCATAGTGTAAAAGGGGGCAATTACAAACATCATGGTCTAAGTGACAAAATTCACAATCCAAAACATGGTGTGCATTGAATTACGGGGGAAGCTATCCTTGGTATGTCCTTCAGCCTCATAATTTGTGCACTATATGCCGCTGCGCATCTCGTGAGCTTAGTTGGGAGAAATATTCTCCAACTGCTTTGTGATGGCTACAATCATGCCACTAAGAATGAGATTACTTCAGTATCAACACTACCAACCGCCTCGGTGCGTAGGGCTACTTCCAAGCCTTGTGTGGATCAAGTATACATATTATGAGATAAATCTCTACTTAAGGAAGTCAACAATCCTCTAACCAACCATTACACATGTTGGATTTGAAGAATGTCATAAGATAAATTTGATAGAAGGGTTTTAAAATACGCATCATAATCCCTCATGATTTTAGATAAGCCATACTTGAGTGCACTGATGCTCTCTTGTTGAAACTCATAAAGATGAAATTCTATCAAAAATACAATGCATAAAGCATTGTAGTCCACCACAGTCTGATGTGGATCATATTTTTGTACTACCAAATATGTGCATGCACCCTCAAGAGTAGTGGTAAATTGACTTGCCTTCCTATCTAAAGTTGTAATCCCCTTAGTGCGCCATAGTAATCAAACTTGTACACATGCTCTACTGCATCTTCAATTCCTGTGTATTCTGAAAAGTGGAGAGACATCTCATAATAAACCTGAGGTGCCTGTTGTGGTTGAAGAGGTTGATTAGGTGGTTGTTGTGGATGTGGACCATGTCCTCCAGATCTAAAACTAAAACTTCCACCAATATTTCCCACCGATCCTCCCACGCTCCCTACTATAGGCTACAAACTAGTTGATCTACTACCTTATGTCCCAGTTGTAGTACTAAACTAGACACCCAAGGTTTGCATGGTCGCAACACCCACATCATCGTGTTCCTAACGGTTTGTTTGCCAATATTATGTCCTTATGACGCTCCTAAAACTAACCTTGCAATCAAACTCCCAAATAATGATGCTTGCTAATGCTACCATAGGTGTATGTGTTGTTTGATGTACTTCTAAATTCAATGCAAAATGGTATTTACCCATCTCTTCTTGCTTACATGTACTAGCCTGCCTCTCAATGACTACTTTTGGATCTGGAACACCATGTGTAAGGGATAGGTGGTTAGGTGGGATTAGATGCCCGCCGATGGTCCTCGTATCTTTACTCTAACACACTCTCATCCAAAGCTAAATGGGACTCTCTACTATGCTTGCCCAAAGTTGGGAGTGCTTGATGTTGCGAGTTCCTCATCTTCCATGAGAGCTTCAAAACCTTCACGCGCCAACATCCTCCTCAACTCTAGTGATTCCTCTTTGTCCTGTGCCCATGCTATTTCCCTCTCTTGCACTTTTTTATACTTGAGTTATCTTTTCTCCCTCTGTCTATTTGTTGACAGTGTCATGTCATCTTTCACCACAACTACCCTCGCTTGCCCTACACACGGTGGAGGTTTGTTAGTCATGAGTAGTCTTTCCAAGTTTAGTTCTACCATCAAGATCTTGATTACCAAAGTAATAACGCATAAATAAGATCCTTTGAGTTCGCACCAAAACTCAAACTCAGCTATCTTTGGACATGAATACATAGAAATAGAATACTCCAAGGTATAGTTGCATAACACACTAGCCCACCAATGATCTACAAATCTAGTCCATTCTTCATCTGCATCAAAAATTCTGGTAATCTTCCCACGTGCAAATCCTTGGCCTAGGTCCCTAACTTTGATTTGATGCATATGTCTGCCAACCACTAGTACAATTATACTAGAAAGAAGATGAAGAATGTCTCATATAGCTCATGATAAAGATGATCTTCCACCCAATTCCATGCATTGAAATTAGGTCCATTGTTATACCTCAAAGAAAACTTATCATGTTCGCCTTCCACCCAATCAATGCTCTCCAAAGTCAATCGATATGCCATCTATATGCAACATCCTGACAGACAGTTTGAAAAGAGGTCCCGATAATGGAACCAAAATGTAGTATTTTTTTATCCACTTAAATGTTATGCATGATGGAACCTCATTCAAAAGATCTCGAATGTCACCCAAAGCGTGTGAAGCTATCAAGTCTTTCCTTTGTACTTCATGCTAGTCAAGATGCTTAGCATACATATCCATAACAATTAATACCAAAGAAATCATTCAACTAAATAACATTATATACATCATACCATGGATCACATATAGTTAAAAAGCATAACAAATCATATAACAATTAATATCAATTGCACTATGTATTCACCATACTCAAACACATTAATAACCATAATCCATATAGTAAAGTCCTACATAACATAAGTTGAATACATCTCCATTACTAGTCGTTGAAACATGTGCAAGTATAAAACCCTAGTCCATAATCGCATACAAAGACTTTAAGCACTTAGACGTGATAACCATGCAAATGAACCGTGGTCCCCAAACCAATGACAAACTATATATATATATATATATATATATATAGTATGTCATTAGTGGGGAATTTCCCTTCACCGCTTATGAACTCTCTAATAATAGGCGTGCTCAAAATAGACTACATGCATGTTTTTTTACATCAACTAATAATATATCATCTTATAAATAAGTTTTCTTTAATACTATTATTAGCCTCCTTGTGTGTGCTTGAAATGCATGTGCTTTTCTCTAAAATTATCCTTTACTTGGCCGCCAAGTCATCATGCTTTTATCCTTTGCTTGTTCGACACTCCATTCTGTTTTTCTATTTTTAGCCCATGGTTCAAAAAATCGACTAAGTCCCAAAGTTACCCTACTCGTGCACGATCCTTCGAATTAAGCACCTTTTTATCGGGTCTCGCACGTGTTCACATGCCTCACTCGCATGACACATTCCTCCATGCGCTCTTCATTCTTGGCCATTTTTTCATTCTAACATTACCCCATACGAATGACATTTCCGTCCTCGACAATGTAGTTGACTCATATTACAATTTTAAAGAACAAGAGAATAAAGAACTTGTTTACAAAGAATGGAAGAATGTTCAACACATGTTGATCCCTTACTCCTCAACTAGTTGCAAAAGCTCATGGCCACTTCTTTTTAATTTTACTCTCCATCTCACTCCATTATACTAGCCCTTTCTTAGTTGTATCTGGATTGCCCCAACGATCTCTACCATATCATCCGAGTCATATCCTCACCCTTATGCTTCAGCTCCTTGTCAATCCAACAAGACCTCGAAATCATTCTTTCCATAAAATCCATTTTTTTGCCACCAAAGGTGACCCCAACGCTTTTATTCCCACCTTATAAGGCTTCTTTTTGCTTTAAACGTGTCACACTTCTTCGTGAAATTACGAGCATCTTCTTGTTCTCTTCCAAGTGTCTCATCCTTCTTTGTCGTCACTGTACTTTTTTTCCTCATCTAATGTGTATGCCTTAAGGATATGTTCTAGATCATGTTAGTTGTTTAGCACCCAACCTGCCTTCTTCAGTTGATTCTTTAATGTTTATAGCATGGCTTCATACTCCACAATCCTACGCACTATAATTTTCTTATTCTACTCCTTCTCTGTAGCTATATCTTTCTCGCCCTCACTTTTCCTTCACACTTGTCTTTTCCTACAAATAGCGCAGCTGCAGAGGGGATATGTTCCTGTGACCTTATCTTCAAAATTTAGGCACGATTTAAAAATATCCTCCCAATGCTTTATGCTATCTGTCTCTCGCCATGGTTGTTATCCTTGATCACTTATACTTATGTAATTGAAGTTGCAAACGTTGATAAATGATTCTTGTTTGAAGATGGTGTACTCTTTTGAACTAAGTGATCATGTTTGTTGTAGATGATATGTTTTATCTTCTAAAATTGGATACAATCATGCCATGAAAATTTTGAATTAATAATGAAGTATTTCACATATTCCTTATGCTTTGAACTTTGAAATATGTTCTTACATTGGTGAATGAAATAAAGTTAGTCCAATAAGACTATGACTGTACATGGCTTAATTTGCATTTGTGAACTTGTTTCTCTGCCTATTTCATAAATGCAGGAATAACCATACCTTGGATCAATTACAGTGATCCAAGGCATGTCTATGATTTTCGATGTTTCAATCATTTTGATTGAGTTGGTCAATATGTTTGATTTTTGAACTCAGGCTTGCATTGGGATCACAGGGGTGTCTTGTAGCATCTTATGGATGCACCATACTATGTGATCTAATAACGTTGTTTTGATAAAATTATTAAAGGTAATGTTTTTAGTTTTTGTTGAGACCTAAATAATCTAAGTGCCTTGATTATTTATCTTACCCTTAACCTAAGTTAAGGTGATTATATTTGTAATGATTATTCATTCCTAAGGACTATCCTAAGTCTTTGATACTAATTAATCCTAAGCTATATTGGAAATTTCCTAAGGTCCTAAGCTATGGTTTATAAACTAATACTAAGGAAACCTAACCTAAGGGCATCAAACTAACCTAAAGGGAAATGTGGTTGGCTTTGATGGCAAGTTATTGAATGGCAGTGGCACCATTCCAAAGGCAATAGGAAGGTTTAAATGTTTCATTAAATATTCTGTTGCCACCAATTTTGGCCAAGGCATGGAGGTGGTGGAAATTGCTAAGTTGGTAACTCTGCTAAGTTCGGTTGAATGTAGTTTTCAATTGTTAGTTGTAATTATCAAAGAGATATCATGGCGGGAGTTTCGGGGGCACTGGAAATCCTACTTGTCATTAATGAGTCTCGACCTAAGTGAAACCTGCCTGGGAATAGTAATAAGGGTTTGAGAAAAAAGGAATGGTTTGGCTTCATTGTTCATTCATATTTTCGAGCTTCGTGGCTCTACATGTGGTATTTTCATTTTTCAAACTAACAATTTGATTTTGTTACAAATTAAAAATCACTACCATTGCATGGCGGAAATAATGGTAAAATTTTGTTGTGGAAACTATAAGAAGAAAGTGGGGAAGTTTCAGAGGATTTGTTTGGCGTTTTCATTGGAAATATTTCAGTGGAAGCTTTGCATGAAGGTTTGAAGTGAGGAAGAGAAGCCATGAGCACTACCAGGCATAATAGGCTCTATCTCTTTAAGATTTCTTGATTTTATTTAAACTTTTCATAAAAAGAATGTTGCTCTTGTTGAAAATGTCTATAGGAATGGTTTTCTTGTTTTGTGAGTTTTTACTTCTTCTTACTTCTATGAGTTTCATAAAAGTTTTGGTTTCTTGTGGATATAAATGACCCTTTGGTATTGTTATACTTGATTCTAGGTTTCGGAAGAGAAGCTAAGAGTACTACTAGACATGATAGGCTCTATCTCTTTAAGATTTCTTACTTTTATTTAAACTTTTTCATAAAAAGAACGCTGCTCTTGTTGAAAACATCTCTAAGAATGGTTTTCTTGTTTTGTGAGTTGTTTACTTCTTCTTTCTTCTATGAGTTTCATAAAAGTTCTGGTTTCTTATGGATATAAATGACCCTGTGGTATGAAGTTGTTATACTTGATTATGGGTTTCGAATAAGGTTGGAAAAACAAATGTGTTTGCAATATATTAAATTATGAATGATTGATAGGGGATACATGTGTTATATTTGTCATTGATAAATATTTATCTCGTTATATTGTATCCTGTTGGTGTTAAACAAATTTGTAGGGTTCTCGGTGGAATTCTTTTTGGTTTTTTGGTAACGTTTTAGGTTGTTGTTAAACCGGGTGATGATGAATATTATTTTGTTGACTTTTAAAAGAAATGTCTGTATTGGGATTCCTATTTTGGTTGATGGTCATTCATTTTTGGTTTAGATTTGTGACTGCACTTTTGTTATTATTATGAGATTCGAGCTTCACCCATATTGGGTACTCTCGATGGAGGTATTTCAAGCACTATAAGTGCATAATATAAAGGTGGACTGATAGAGTTTTCTATCTTTGTTATTTTAAGTTATGTTTTTGTTTATTTACCCTTCTCGGGTTGATCTATTTTGAAAACAAGGACTTGTAAATTTCCTATCTCTTTATTTATTTGGTTATGTTTTGGTTTGCTAGATTACCCTTTTCGGGCCGGCTTGAGATTTGAACTCATTTTATTATTGATCACTCCAGTCATAACATTATACTTCTATGTATTTTTTTGTTTTCCTTTGTTTAACGCGTTCCTCGAATATTTGTTACTTTTCAAGAATCGTGAGTAGGATATCATAGTTTTTTTATTTGTTCTTGATCAACCTTGAGATTCTTGTGGTTTGGGTCACCGTGTTTACAAGGGACATATTCCTTAGGTGATCAGAGAGTTTAGTTGAATGTTTACTCCTACGAGACGTCCTATTGAACCAGCTTACAATTTGGTTGGTTTGAAGAATTTAAGTGGTAACTATAGCTCTTATTTCAAATTTGTTTCAAGTGTGTTGAGAGTGTGAGTTCTGATTTGATCATTGTTAAGGAATTTATAATCCTTAAAACTAGGATATTGATCTTTTCAGGTAAAGGTTTCACTCTGTGATTTAGTTCTTTTGAACTGTTCGATTTTCTTTATCCTATAACTTAGATGTGGAAGTTGCTTGTGCATTCAACTATAGATTGATCATTTGAGATGCATGTTTGTGTTACGACTCTCTCTCTTGTCGTCTTGGTTAAATAGATATGATTTGATCAAATGGGTTTTAAATCTCAGTTCATTGTTTCGCAGATCCTTCAGGAGTTATGTATCTTTGTGTTTGATTTTTCTTGTCAATGGCTAGAGTAAACCTCCTGTAGGAATGTACAGTGAGTACATTTGGTTCCTGTTGAGTTTTTCTCTGTTTTGTTGGCATCCTTTTATGGATAGTAACAGGGATTTGGTTAGAGGAAGTATAGTGAAAACATTTTGTTCATGTCAATTCTTTCATGTTTGTATATCAACTCATTTTAGATGGATGATAGGGAATTGGTTGTGATATATTGGAAACTTATGGCTTGGTGAATTATATTGATATTAATGAGGTCTGATCATGAACTTTTATTAATTCTCCTCTTTTGATAGTAGGTTGTAGTTTTAAAAGTTATCATGTTTGAATGAATATCATGACTGTAACATGGATGGAATTAATTTTATTGGATTACTTAACTTATTTTATGGGCAAATGGTTCTTAAAGAGATTTAGTGACTTCTTCTCTATTTTTGACATTGTGGCTTTTTGGGCAGTCTATTTAATTGATCTTATTTTGAGTACTTGGAACATTTTCATAAACAACAAAGTGTTCCTTTTATGAAACAATTAGATAAAAGCATATTGTTTTAATGTTATAACACTTATCATGCTCAGTTCTTGTGAACTGACTCATGCTAACAATTTTGCAGATGGACTTCATGAAAAGTGAAAGGAGAAAGACTTATAGAAAGTTACATTTGTTTTATTAATGAAGTCATTTTCTTCATTTAGATGCTTTATGTATTGAAATTATCTTGAAAGGAACTTGTTGGAAAAACTATGAGGATGTATCAAATTAGTTTTGTACTGCTGAAAAATGTTTTCTTATAAACTTATGGAATATTTATTAAGTTTGGAGTGAAGTGAACTCTCTTTTTTATAAATGAATTGTTGTGTAATGGTTGGTGATTACTTGATTTTTTCAAGGGTCATATATGACTTAGATTTGATTAATATTCTTAAATATTAACATGCATGACTAGATTTGATTAATATTCTTAAATATTAACATGCATGGCTTAATGGATTCTAAGGTATAGAATGATGCTTGGATAAGGAACTATATATATTTCCAACTCATTTAATTTTGGGGTAATGGTATAACTATGATGATTATGATATATAGACCCTTATTCGGAAAGGATAATAAGGATAGTTACTATATAGTTGAATGTGGAATTCTTATTAAATATATACTCCTTATGTTTTCAGATTTCATGAATAGGACAATAGTCCTTAATTATGAAGAAGAGGATACTTCCTTTTTATCATTAAATTAGAACTAAGTATGTTATCCTTATTTATGTGATAAAGTATAATCATTATTGTTGATTGGTTGTATGCTCTACTTTATGAAAATGATAAATGGTAATTGGAAAGCTTTAAAGAATTAGTAAGATGGTTTTAAATATTATGATATCACTAAGTCTAATTAACAAGATTTCAATCAAGATTGTTTACATTGTTAAACTATAGTAAAGAAACTTAATGATCTTACTTACTTGATATTGGAATAAGATTTATCGATAAATGGAAATAATGGTTTAAGATTAAAAGTTCATATGCATGAATGTAGATTTTATCTGCATACCTTCAACTGGTGTAAAAGTACATTTCAAATCCTTTCTTTGGATCAATCGTACTTAGTGGACCCTTAGGTGCGATGTTTAATGATAATTAAACAAGATAATAAATTGAAGGTTAATAATCTAATGTTTCTTAAGTATGTTAGTTTCGTTGAAAGAACTTAGTAGGTTGTTGTAATATAGGGGCTATCACAGAGTACCCTCTTAATGACGGAGTCATTACAAGGATACTTGTGATGCAACCAACTATGCTTCAACACCCCACTTAGTTTAATTAACTCAATTGACATAAGTGGAAATTCGGTTCATAGTTTTACTCTAAACAAAGATAGACACATGGACTAGTGTAGTGGTCAACTCATGTTGAATTAGGGTAACTAAACACACCCAATTGACAAAATTTGATTGAGTATGTCTACTTATCCTTAGTCACCACGAGTAGACTACAACACTAGTGTATGTGAGCTGCCCCTATTTAGTGTGAAACTTTGACTCGGGTTTGGTTGACAAAAGTCAAGGAAGACCAATCTAGATAATAGTTCAAGTGGGGTGAAAGACATATTCCTTTCGACAAGTATGCCATCTTGGAATGTAAACATGGTTAAAAATTTGGCCAAAGTATCACAAAATGTTGGTTACATTGTGTTATGTCACCTAGTCTAAGATTGTGTGATTTCAGATGAATATCAATAACAAATATTCAGATAGGCTTCTTAGATAGAACACTTGAGTGACCCGTAATGGGTAAAAGAACTAAAGTATACATAGGAACAAATTAAACATGAGACATCGGTTTAATACCGAGTAATGAAATGAGAGATCGGTGTTGCATTGAGTCATTACAACTACATATGGTTTTCTATTATGAGATGGATTGCAATGGAATGTGTGTTCTGAATTGTATGAATTTAGAACAGAGAACATTATGTAATTTTTTCCCTTGTTTCTAAGTCATAAAAAGTGGATGTTTAAAGACAAACTTTTGCCGTCACTCTGCTCTTTCTTTCTTCTCTATAAGTCACTGGATCTCATGCTCCTTATTCTTCTTATCCTCTATCCAAGTTCTAAGAGTGCCCCGTTATCCAAGTTTTTGCAAGCCACCTTTGCCACCATTTTTGTCAAGGCATTGCTAGCTTTTTCATCGTAGGTTCAGTGGGATTTATTGTTACATGGGTCCTATGAGGTGCCTTCTTCATTTTGTGACTTATAAATGCTTCCTCGATGATATCGAATTCATTTTCATCGATATGCGTTTGCATACTCCAGAAAGCATTTTTCTAGTGCACTTATTCTCACCTTCTGGATTCAACATTTCCCACCCATATAACTACTTAGTAGAAAGTGTGCTTTATGGAATCTCACGTGTATGATCTTATTGGGGTCATTGACATACCTAAGGTCCGGGTTTGTAAGACTTCTTCCCCCTTCGGATACCCATTCGCCTCCCCTGTGGGTATATGAGTTTTAGTGCCCGAGAACATAACTTCTCCTTTATCACCCAAAGCTCTTCCATGCTCCATTAATGGATCACCCTCGCTCTTTTCTTTTTCTTCACCTCCTCCGGTGAGACCTTATTCCTCACGCTTAATGGGTACTTATGCATCTTGATGGGTTTCCTCATTCTTGGGATCTTCTCCACCTTCCACATTATGAATAGTGGTGACTTCGTGTTACGTACACCTTGTTTAAAAGTCCTTCCTCCTTGCTCTCACTCTTATGTACTAGCTTATGCCTTTTCCTAGTTTTCTTCCTTGGGATTGGCTTGAGTGGTGATGTTCTCGGTGACCTCCTAACGGGTTTTGAGGTCTCCGCGCCACCACTTTGGTCCTTGTGTATCCTTTGTATTTTTTTCTATGGGTTTGATAATCATGCCATTTTTTTCCTTTTCCTTCTCTATCTCATCATCTTTAAGATCAATCTTCACTTCTTCTTGCCTCAGGGGAGTATCCTTGTGCATCCTCTTAGTACCTACGCTTTTCTTCCACTTGGGAGGATTTGGAAATTTCATATCTTGACCACCAACATACTTCCCATCCTGGAACCTTGGCCTAAGATAGACATATACGCGCGTGGCTTCGTTCTTCCCAACTGCCATGGATTCAAGAGTGATGTCAATATTATCCAACTCCATCGTTTCTTCATAAGAAGACCCTTTTGGATAACAAGGTCTTCCGTAGGATATGGTAATCTACATCCACCTTATATGCATCTTAGTTCAATTTTTTCACATTGTATAATCTATTCATAGAATCTTTGAAGTATCACATGGTAAATGTGAAGGGTAGCTTGTACCATAGACTTTTCTCTCCATTTTTCATAAGGAACCTTCCAAAATAAAATTATTGGTAGGTCACAAATTTTGCTTTACCATCCACGAACAAGGAAACTCTCTTGGGACGCGCCATTCACTCTCAAAAGCTTCACACATCCTTCGTACCATTTTTCTGTGCTACTGCTTATAGTCACCCAAAATATTGCCTTCACAGGTGAATTGATCGAACCTCTAGGCCGATGACTTGTTCTCTAAGGGATACACCCACATCTTCTCCCTAGGCCTGTTTAGTACCCCAATCTCACAAAATATTAAAATAAGCAATATTGATCCTTAAGTGATTTTCTCACCTTTGTCCATGCCATGTACGCGTGCTTCCTTAACAATGCTTTCTGCGATGTATTGCATGATGTTATAATAAGGTTTATTCACCATATTGTGCATGATGTGCAACCAACACTTTTTCACCTCCTTCCACCTTTTAGATGCACCTAACATGTAGCTTACTGGGCATGCAACCACTTTGTTTTTGCAAGGTCATCGATGCACGACACATCCATTGTGGTATGGGGATTGGGTGGAATAGGGTAAAAATGTCGAATCTAGGAACATGTTGGTAGAGGTAAGGGCCTCAGTACATGTTATAATTGGAATTTGTGATGCTTTCGAATGAGGTAAAGCATCCTCATGCTCGAAAGAGGTGTCATCGATTTTTGAGGCTGGATCCCTATGAGATTTGATGTCGAGGCCATGTTTATTTAATTTCCATGGGGGATTGGGATAGGCTCTAGTTTGCCTTGTGCATTTGTGCCACACCCAAATCTCTGTAGCCCTTGGATTACATCATCTTATGTGCTTTAGCGTACTCGAGGATTTGTGACATGAATCTTATGTTCCTTCAAGTATCAAACTTGTAGGGGTATCTATCATTTTCTCATCTAACAATAAACCATGATTCTCACATTCACAACAAGAAGTATTAGGTAATCAAATTTAACTTAGTCTATATCTTGCAATTTCTCCTAGTTCCCTATTCTTGTATCATCAAAAACTTGAACCTCTATCCTTTTATGATTAAATAAACTCACTCCATGATACACATCAGTCCTTCAAAACCTTGGAGTCACAAAAATTAACCAACTCACTTAAACTTTGCAAAAATTCTCATGGTGGCTTATTAAGAACAAAAAGTCTTGCAAATAGCTTCGATTAGTCAAATGAATCCAATCAAGTTTATCAAAAGTCTAAGGATTCAATCACAATGCTAATACATTCTTCAAAATAAGTTCAAGCATTCAAATCCCACTATTTTGCTTCATTTTTGCAAGACTGTCTTTTTTAGCTTCTTGAGAGAAACCTCAATGGAATGGTGTGGGCTGGGATAACCTACAAGGATCCTAAAGAAAGTAAAAGATTATTTTTGAGGACCCTTATTTGAGTTTGAGGTGTAGACTAATTCACTTGATTCAACTCTTAAACCTTCTACTACTTCGTTCACAATTTTCTCCCACTAGACTAATAATGCATTTACCAGGCATGCTACAATAGTAATTTCAATAGAAATCCTAATGATAGGTTACAATTCACATAATAGTGATTGTTTAAGCAACCCTTTAAGGACTTAGTAAGTGGTAAAAATGTCTCAGTATCTTTCTTTGGGACAATTTTCTCAACTTATACTTTTCAAGATTCGAGTAGGTCTTGAGAACTACCTACATGTTTCAAGTATGACTATCAGTCAACATGTGTGAAAATTATGGTTCCTTAGAGTCTCGGATCTCAAATATATTATTTTTACCTCCTTTACAAGGTATCCACTATTAATTCTAGAACCCATATCATCTATAGAATACAAGATATACACAAAGTTTCAAAAACTTGATATGGTTTACACGGTAGCCCAAGAGTGTACCTCTTGTCACCAAAATCACCACATAAAATTTATATGGCTATAAATTCTTCAAGGAGCTCTATACAATCATTTAAAATTTCATATTTTACCGTAAAATATCCACTCTACCCATTTCACGTTCATTCTCACTAAAATACCCTACTATGTTGATGAAAATTAGGGTTTAGATTTCTAAACCCTCTCCCAACATTCTTCACTCAAGTATTTATTTAAATGCTTCTTGAATAGTCTCTAAGATATTCAAAATCCCGTGCTCAATTTTTCTATCTCCTTTACCAATATTTTCTATCAAATTCTTGATATCTCAGTCCTATTCCCAACATGTACCATTATTTACTTTACATAGAACCCGAGGAATATAACACAAAATAGTGGGAATAATTTCTTGACTCCTTTGGTGCAACAAAACTAACAACTTCACGTACCTAGCTTGTTATTAACTTACTCAAGAAACCACATACGTGCAATTAACAACACAATATTCCACATAGTTGCTAGTAATGAAGTTGAATGCATACACATAATTCCAAAAACCTATCAATACACTTTATTGGAGATCCAAAACTTGAGTTCATGTGAAAGATCAATGACTTGAATTAGTTACAAAATGGAGTCTTATACCTCCATATCTCGAATGGTTTCCCATAACTATTTTCTAGGTCTCATATGAACAAGAGTACATCGAGTTGGAATACAAGCAAAAAGGCTTAAGTGTAATTTCCAATTACATGACCAATCATTTCAACATAAATAACCCCCAAAGACACTTAATAAACTAAAAAAATACCCAACTACATGCTAAGACCACAAGATGACCCCTACATATAAGGAACAAGCCAAAAATGGCTTAAGAATTTCAAATTTTAAAATAGTCAAAAATAGAGGGAAAACCTCCAATTCAAAAATTTGAATATCATAAGCCCTAAGGACACCAAGAATGAATAAATCACACCATTTTAGACTTAATCAAACCAAAAATTTCTTACTTCAACCCTAAAATAACTTTGGTAATGATGCCCCACATCAAACAAACTTCTCGAAGGGACTAGAACAACTAGTTCGAGTACTTGTGAATTAGAAATCAGGCCTTCCATGTGTCTTAGGAGACAATGAGAGTTTAGAGACCGAGAAGGAATGTTGGATATTGAAATCATCCATAGGGCCATATGATCCTACTTTCATCTCCGATGAGGAAAAGGGAGTGAGTGATGAGGACGGGTCCTTATTACTAGCTGCAGCACCTATCATGATCAACTTGAGATTTTAGAGCTTCCGTTTGTAGGGGTATGGTAATGTTCGTTGAAGGACATTCATATCATTGTTCGTGAAAATTTGTGTAGCACTCTACAATGTGGAAATGGCTCAGGATCTCCATCGATGGTGATTACTTGTTGATTAACTAATATTGAACTAAAACCTAATATGGGAGGTAATAATAAATTAGCTAATCTAAATAGGAGGAATAACACGCTATATAAATTAAATAAGTATAAATAAATAACAATAAATTGATAAACTAAAGTAGCATATAATGAAAGTAAATTATTACACTAAATGAAATGGAACCCTAATGTGCAAGAGAAAGGGGAGAAATGACATAGCTAATAATCGTAGACTCGGAGGTTGTCAGTAGATTTGGAATTGAACTCGACAACTTGCAGATAAAAACTCAAGGGCCCTACGAATGGATGATCTAGGTTGTCTAAGATGACACAGGCACTGGGAAGGTAATTGGGCACCCCAAATCACCTTGGTCTATAGTTTTGGTGCTCGGATCGTGTAAATTCTCAAAACCTGCAACTAGTATGGTCACAAGTTGGTTTCAATGCTTCATGTCTATCACATTGGATTCACCGGATGTACTTTAGAGTGACTCAAAATGCAAGGAGAAGTATCCAAACCCTATAAAAATAAAATATGCATATGAATGGGTTGGATGAACTTAGCCTCCAAACTAGTGGACTTATAATTGAGTCTTTGCACTACACTTGAGACCACTGATGTAGTTACGTGCATGTGTACTTGTTGTGCCCTAGGTGCTCTCGTGTTAGTCATACTTTGTGAAGTAGTGAGAAATAATAGCTATAGAAATGTAAGTAGCATGTGTGCATGAAATAGAATGGAATCCCCTATGCAAAGGTGTGTGTGATGTAAATCTCTAGCTTAAGTGAATTGAACTATGTGGATGTAAGTGATGCAATGGATGCATCCCTAGATGGAGTGATAGTAGTGATAAGATACTAAAGACCAAGGACCCTCATTATGGTCTTATAACTTTATATTTATAGGGCTCTCAAGCTTAATTTCGTAATTAATCCCAACAAGGCCAACGAGAAGAAGTTAAAGATCACCAACAACCGGAAGTGACACAAAAAGAAGTAGAAGAGGTTGTTCATAGATCGGGGTGCCTGTAAGTGGGACTAGGGTGCCCCATATAGGATGGGGCACCCTTATTCGAGGATAGAATGTTGGGGAAGTTATTAAATGGGTGGATAAGTGTTGGAAAATACGTAGGAAAGAGGAAATAAAAGATAAGAAAAAATTGGCCAAAAGGTGAGATTAATTAATACTTTGTACACTTGAGAACCTTCTAAATAGTAGTATAAGACTGGGCTAAATATTGTGTAATGTGCAATATTTGTGCCTACATTTGTATAAGCTCATCGTAACATAAAGTAGATAGAGATGCATACCTGATAACCATGTAGAGTGTAGAAGAAAGTGTGCCGATGGACTAGACTCAAGTGTGGAATGACCAAAAATAAAAAGATGGAGGAGCGTGGATTCTAAAGATGAAAAATGTGAAAAAGTGATGAGAGTGAACCTAGGGTGGAATACGTGTGTAGTTGTTGTTGTGTGTAATGTACCTGCATGGTTAGTATGGAAAGTACATGCCGTTGTGTGTTGTTGTTGTCATTGTTGCTTCCATTATTGTTGTTGCCCCCAAATTTGATTTCTCGTTTCTCATGTGACGGACTGCGAGGAGAAACACTCAAGTAGTCAAATATGTATATATGTAAAAACACTGTGTATAATGTGCAAATGTAAAGTACACAAGTGTAACATATGTTAGAAAAAGTGTAAATGGAAAAAATGGAACATGTGCACGTGATCCATGTCGAGAAAAAAGGTGTAGAAGGATATCCTGTAGTGTCACGAGTTTTTTAGGTGATCTCACAAAACCCTGGCTGAAGAAGTGTAGGGAGGAAATGCTCTGTGCCCTCTAACTCTAACCACTTCTACTTCAATTCTTTAAAGAGATCTTTGTACCTTGCGCTTACGGATTTTTGGGCAATCCTATGCCACTGGACAAAGAAGTGTAGAGAGGCCACCCAATGTAACCCTTGAGCTTGTAACCACTCCACAAAAATTGTGAAGGACACAATGTCCTGTTATGGTCATTGTATATGGAGTTCGTATGCTTTGTATGAACTCACTCGTTGTGTCTGAACCGGTGTAAATACGTTGTGTTAGTAGAAAACCCATAATGATGCCCCCCTCTTTGGGGGTGCATGCGATGACCCTGAAGGAGAATGTGGCCCCAAAAGAGGACCAACCACACTCGACCTTATAACCAACTCATCCCTATAGGGAGAGGGAAAGCGCTTGGTAGATACCAAGGTGCACACAAAGGGGATGGCTAGCCAAAACAAGTGTTAGTCTGCAAGCACATGCATGTAATCAATGTAAAATGTAAATAGTGTAGAAAAACTACCAAACACAGTAGTGTAAACACGTAAGAAACAACAAGAAGACTACACAAAGTGGTTACAAATAAGGGACATCACTCACGATGTCGCAAGACACTCAAGGCCATCATGGCCGTAAACAACAGACAAGTGTGCACATAAGAAAAGGGAAAAGCCCACATACAATAGCAAACAAAGAAGAAAAGTGAAAGAAAAAAAAACAAGTAGTCATGGAAACATGTAGTCCTACAAAACAAGTGCTACACATGAGACACCCATTAGCATGTTAGGATGATAACCAATATGTCAAAAACATGTATGAGCAAGTAGTAAAAGATGCTAAGTACAAAATGAAACAATAACACCTGTATAAGACGAATGTGGATGCCCCCAATGACCAATATAGGAAGGGTAGAAGGCAAGCATCAATGCTTTGTGTAAATGTCCTAATATGCGATCACACTAAACAAAGAGGTGAACACGCATGTGTGGATGATAATGACATATAAGAAAGCAAGCTAATATGTATAGTAAAGGGAACATGCAAAACACTAGTAAACAAGAGTAAATGCACCAAGACTAATGCCATATGCGGTGGATGGATGGAATGGAATAAAAATGGAAATGATAGGAGCATCATGCCCCCTTGAGTGGATGGAAGTGTATGTAGTGAGGTTCATTTTATTTTCCCCTTAGTGAATAAAGAATGAACCATAAATAGAGTGCATCATAGGAAATGGTCGAGTAGTGTTGTTGTGTATGTGTGTCTAGCATGATGCGATGGGTGTGTATGTGTAATGGTGATGAGATGTGATATGGGGAAATGATGTGCATGGAACCTATAGCCTAATTGTATACCACACTTTTTTTGAATAGACTAGTGATGATTTAGCCCTAAGTGTATATCACTATGGAAGAAATGGATGGTGAGGAGACATACGGAAATATAAGTGTGGATCCTATAGCCAAGTGTATACCGTGACGTGTAGAAGGTGTGTGAGTGATGAGTTAGCCCTAGAGTATATAACTACATGATGGAAGAAGAAGGTGACGATCTAGCCTATAGTGTATGTCACTACAAGATGGTTAATGAGGGTGTATGAAGTGGATATGAGTATATGGTGGATAGAGGAACGTGGTCATTTAACACTAAGCGTATACCACTAAGTGATGAATAGAAGAAATGATTATGTGATAAAATAATGTAGGATTATAATTGTATATGGTAAAGGGAGTGGTGATTTAACCTAAAGGTGTATACCACTACGTGATGAATAAGACGCGAGGGTGGTGATTTAGCCTAAAGCGTATACCCCCAAGTAATGAATAGGATGAATGATGATGTAATATAAAAACTTAGAAGAGGATACTAGAATAGGCGATGATCAAATGTAATCTAGGAACAATGGAACATTAATGAAGGGAGTGGTGATTTAACCTAAGGTGTATACCACTACATGATGATAGGATGAAGTAGAATGTGAGGCTGATTGAATGATAGAATAAATGGAAATGATGAAAAGGAGTGGTGATTTAACCTAAGGTGTATACCACTACAATAGGTGATGAAAAAAGGAGATAGAGTATATGGTTAAGTTGACGATAGAAGAATAATGATGAAAGGGAGTGGTGATTTAACCTAAGGTGTATACCACCACGATGATAGAAGGCCCGATATTACAATAAAATAATTTAAAAGTGATAAAATGATAATGTAATAAGATGATGATAGAGTATGTGATGATAAAATGTAATACGAGAATGTAGAATTGATGAAGGGAGTGGTGATTTCGCCTAAAGCGTATACCACTACGAGGTGATAGGATGAATTAGAATGTGAGGCCAAGTAGATGATATAATAACTAGGAATGACGAGGGAGTGGTGATTTAACCTAAGGGTGTATACCACTACGTGATGTGATGAGGAAAGTGGGTGACGATATAGCCTAGGTGGTAAGTCACTAGTCCGATGAATGTGATATGATGACATGTCGCATGCAAGGAAGACCTTGGAATTCGAGTATGGATCAAGGAACTAAAGTGTGCCATAGGGTAATGAGGGTGCTACAACATGGGAGATAGAAGTGATGATGGATGTAGGATGATACAAGTATGCTAGAATAGAGAAGGGGGGAATGTTATGCCCCCACCAAGTATGTAAGGATGAGGAATCAACCAATGAGGGTGAAGGATGAATGTCCCTTAGTTAGGGGCGGTGAGGATGAAAATGTAAGAGCATGTTCTAAGATTGGAAAAATACGAGATAAATGTTGTGCGGGTGAATGGAACCGATATGCATATGAGGGATGTATGTAAGACCAATATCAAGGTGTAGTAAAGTGTGTGGGTGATGACAAGTGAGGCCGTGATGATGCCACGTGCTTTGAGATGATGAATATGTGTGAGGAATAAAGTGAGGTGGGGACCGATGTCATGACATTGTGATTGTCCTAGGGATATGCCTATGTTGGCATCTAGGGTGACGGAATGGGTAGGTCGTGTATGCGGTGTTTGAATAGGTGAACTAGGAGTAGATGGTGCTTTAATAATCATAGAATGTGATGAGTTTGAGGAGGTAGATGAAACAAAAATAGGTTTAGGAGGAGAGACTAGTAGTGGAGCAGAAGGAGGAATGCCATTAATGGAGATAACTTGGTTGTCATAGATAAATTTAAGGTGCAAGTGGTTGATGGAAACAATAACTTGGGATCTACAGATCCAATTTGTAGTGCCCACTTCCCTTTGACACTTTTAGATACTAATTTTGATACTATTGATCATATTATGGACACTATTATGTTTTGTTTTAGTATGATGGTTAGATGTTAGATCATGGATTAGTATTGATCTGGATTTAGTTATTATGCTTGATGATTACTAGAGACATTTTCTATATGTGGTTGATGATATACTTGTTTGACATGGACATATTATAGATGTTGATTTGGACTTATGTTATTGGATATTTTGAGTAGATCCGTATGGTAGATTTTGATGATGATATAGTTGATTTATTTAATTAAAAATGATAATGTTGAATTATTGATATTGTTGTGATCTGTGTGTTTGGATGATTTTGAGATATTGTTTATATAATTTTGGATGTTCTGATATGGCCATGAGGCTAAAGGAGGTATTTGCATTTTGCAGGTTAAAAATCACAACAATGTCGGGACTGGAGACTAACCATATTAAAATTCTAGGTGAATTCAACAAGGTCACCATGGCAACTGTGTTATGAGTTTGTGTTGTGTTATGTTAGGAATTCCCATGGGGGATTTCCATTATATGTGACCATGGGATAAGTGTTTTATTTATGTGTTCCTTTTTTATTATTGTTGTATGTACTTTATTTGTAATGTGTTCCTTCTTTTAATTAATTTAAATGTGGTAGATTAATGTGATAGTCATATAGTTAAATTTTATTTAAATTAAATTGGGATGTGGAATGTAATTAATAAAGTTGTTGTCTTAGATATTAATGTTGGAAGAGTGTGTAAGTTAATGTTGAAAGGATGTGTAAGAAACATGTAAGAGTATGTAAGGCATATTTTGGAAGGTCTAGCACTCCATCTTTTATGGAATTCGAATTTGACCTTGGAGGCCAAATTTGGAGGCTTGTGGGACAAGTTAAACTTGTCCCACACCTCTTAAAATGATCCACCAACCATGCCTATGGTTTGGAGGTTAAATGTAGGCATTTATAATGCATTTTGAAGTGACAATATGTAAGTTTTAATTGCACTTCCCTTACATGTTTTAATTTGGTCCTTTTGGAGTATGGGCATTTTTGGAGTATGTAAGTGATTTTGTCATTTTTATTTATTGTGATTTGGTGAGGGATGTTGACTTTCCTCTTGGGGTTGAGGAAGAATGATGTGGCATCCCACATGGATCCACATCATCCTCTTCTCTTCCCTCTCCTATAAAAGTGAAACTCCTTGCTTGTTTATGGTTGTTGAAACTTTGTTATTTTCCTCTTGGGGGCACATTTTTTTGTTGCTGTTTGGAGCTTGTTGTGGAGGAAGCTTGGAGTCTTTTTGCATGCTTATACTTTGCTGGTTTTGGACTGCACTTTGACATTGTGGAAAGCTTGTGAGCTTGGAACAAACTCCAGTATGGAGAGGTAGGATCTTGAGCTGTGTTTTAATTGTTTTCCTTCTCTTGCATGCATGTTTAAATGGTGTTTGTGTTTGTGTTCTTGGCTAGTTGGGTAGAATGCTTAGGGCAAGGTGTAGGAGAAGGCTATGGGGATTTCATATGGGGGGGCATAAGGGATTGCCAATGGCACTGTTTTATTGAGGAGGGAGTTTTGGTTTGGGATCCACCTTGGAAAAGAAATTGCTTGCATTTCTTACTCTTGGGGGCATAAGGGATAAACTTGGGGGCATAAGGAGGGTTTGAGAGATATAAGGTTTATGGGGTTGATATGTTTATTGGCGGTATGCATTTTGGTGGATGCCTAATTCCAAATTGGGAGGCATAAGGAGTTCCCCATAGTCCTTGCTCTTGTTGGCTTGCTTGATCAAGCCTATGTATTGTGTGTATGTTTTCAAATGTAGTTGGGAACTATTGTCTTGTTGGACTGTGTATTTTATTGTTTGTATGCAATGTGAAGAATGCTTGTTTGTTGTGGAAGAAGCCTTGTTGCCATGTGTTGATATTCATGCTCCATTTCAATATGGTTGGGGCTCGGGGCCAATGGGGAAGGATGGCTTCTCCTTTCTCATTGGATGTCTTGGTTGGGTGGAGAGCGTTGCCTTTCCCCCTTCCTTGTTGTGATCAAAGTTGCAAAGAAGAAGAAACAAGCATGTTGTTGTTTGGAGAAGGAATTTCACAGTTTACGATCATTTCCCTTTGAGTAATTCAATGTAACTTCTCCCACTTCGAGTGGATGAATGTATAAATGTTGTAATGTGAAGCATTGCATTGTTAATGGAAGTTGTAGTTGCATTGAGGAATGTAAAGAAGAGTTACACTTGTTTTATGTTTTTGGAAAGAAATGTAAAGGATATTATAAGCATTGTAATTTGTATTTTGTAATCGAATTGGAAGAGTGTTCAGTTGTAAAAGTGTCATTGAATTATGAATAAAAGATTGAAGTAGTTTCAAAATTGGATTGTATACTGGAATTGTTTTTTGTCCAAGAATGATATCTCTGTTTTGAAAAGGAATAAGAAATAGTGTTGTTATTGTATGTATTGTAGTTTGAAATTAAATAGAAAGGAAAGTAGCAAAATTGTATTGATGATCAATGAAGGATTGCATTCCTTTCTCAAAAGTGTTTTACCTTGTTCATATGCTATCTTCTCCATTGGAAATATGAGTTTTACTTGCAATGAGAAACCTCTGTTTGGAATGTTGAAAGAAGAATGCATATGGAATGAAAGTCAATGTTATTTTCCTTGCAAAATGTATATTAAAACTGAAATCAGAGATGTAGTTTCATTTAGAATTAGATGGATGATTTAATAAGCAATGTATTTGACTAAGTTAGGAATCATATGCACATTTAAATGACAAAATGGAGATTCCAATTTAAAGAAACAGTTCACTGTAATATACTTCATCCTGGCAATTCACATTTTAATAAAAATGAACAGTTCATACTTGCACTAAACAATAAGTTATGAAACATTGAAAATTAGACTTAGTACTACCTAAGGAACTCAAATTCACTATAACAGTCAAGAATGAATCTCCAAAACTTAATGAATTTCAATTTGAGCTTGCATAGTCATTTTTCCATCTATTGCCAAAAAAATGCAACCTTGAACAGATTGGATAAATTGACTTCCCTAAAACACTCTAAACCCTCCCTAGACTGATCCTCCATGTCTATTTGACATGTTGAGCGAAGGAGTTCAAATTTTATCAAAATTTTAAGTTGAAATTGCCAGTTTGCCAAATAAAGGCATGTAGATAATTTTTACAAAATTTACCCTTAAAACTTCATCAAAAAGTAAATTTTATGTTCCCTATGCAAAGAGGGCTTCGAGAGCTTTCCGAAAAGTCCTCGTTTGCCCAAAACTGAGCTTTCTAGCTCAAGTTATGACACTTTGAAGTTTTTGTGCCTTGGCGGGAAAATTTGGGAAAATTTTCCTTGGTGGCCCGCAACCCAAAAATTTCCCATCAAAATTGCCCTTAGAATTTTTTGAAATTTTGGGCTCGGAAAATTTTCACTTTTCCTCCGCACCCTTGACCCAATCGTAGGTGCCATGTGTCCTCTAGGGGCTGAGGCGGAGGCGCGGATAAAATTTTACCCCTTAAACCTTTTGAATTTTTTTGGAAAATTTTCACTTTTCCCTCCGCCGGCCTGCGCAGCCAATCAAAGGGTGCCACATGTCCCCTTGTGGCTACGGCAGAGGTGTGGGTTCTTAAACCCCTTAGATTTTAATTTTTTTGGGAAAAATTTCCATGTTGACCTGTCGGCCTCGCGGCCAATGAAAGCGTGCCACGTGGCACCTTGGGGTGGCGGCGGGGGTTCGGGAGAAAATTCATTTTTGGGCTTTGGGAAAAATTCCAAAATTCCTCCCACAGCTCGTAACTCTACCTTCTCCCTCGATTTCCTTCTTCGGAGGGTGCACGGACCCGCGTGCCCTTTCTTTCCTTTTTTTTTCCCTTTGGGCGCTAAGCGCTAAATCGGTCCGCCGCCCGCCCTTCCCTTTCCCCTTTTTCGCCTTGCGCCAGGACCTGACACGTGTCCTTGGGGACCCGCGGGGGTGCGGAGTGCATTTTGACTTTGAGCCATGTGATGGGAAAATTTCCCAATGCCGCCCGCGACCCGCCAACCCGCCCAAGGTGCACTCCCCTCCTCTTGACACGTGTCCCCTTTGGGAAAATTTGGTCCCCAAACTCCACCCACTCATAACTTGAGTTCTGTAAGGAGTTAGGAGGACTTCTTTATATCACCAAAAAGGTGAGAAAATTTCCTATCCATTGGGAATGGTTTAGGGAAATTTTGGAAGCATTAAGTATGAGAAAAATCTAGTTGAATTTCTGATCCTGTTAGAGAGCAGGCATGGGAGTAAGATTACTCCCTGAATCTAACTAAAATATGTAACCCTAAAATTTAAACCTTGTAAATGTGTTATAAGTTCATAAAGGAAACTTGTGTTTTGGTAAGTAGGTTTTATTCCAGAACCTATTAGTGAAAATTGATGTCTTACAACTTAGTTGTAGACACTTCAATTCAAAAAAAAATTATTCCATAATTTTCTAAGCTAACCCTAGGTTGTTTCTGGGTCTCAGTGGTTGTGGAAACAAGCACTACACAATTTAAGCCAAGAAACATGTCACACTAGTTGGCAGGTTGATTAATGAGGCAAGGGATGAGAAGAGTGAGAGGACCGACGGTGATAGGTAACTTGGCGACACCATAGGGTATTTTGAATGGGAATTCAATTTGCGATGGAGGGAAGTCAATAGAATGTAAGAAAGACAAAGAACATGTACTAATAGGGGAAGATGGATCAACCTTAGTGTTGTTGATAGGGGTTGAGGTAATAGAGGCCTATATGTATAAATGATCGATGTGAACATAACATGATATTTAGTGTCGAGAGAAAGAGATAATCGATGTGGGCACTTGTAGTGTGAGAAATAAGGAAGTCGTGAGGTCCAGGGAAGCAGATTTGATGTATTAAATACATAGTTAGAAGATGAATTGACTTGCTTAGTATCATGTTTGGGTAGGGGTTGTTAAATATTTGGAGTTTGTGGTTATCATTGGTAGAGACAAATGAGGGAGATTCGGGAAGTTCAAGATGGCCACCATCAAGTAAGTCTTGAACGAGATGTTGGAGTTTGAAACAATGATTAGTGGAATGTCCAACACATTGATGATAATCACAATGAAAATGGTTGTCAAAGTTATGCCCTTTGGGGTGGGATGGGTCGAGTTGCAAAGGTGGTGGGAGAGTAATAATCCCACTATCAATGAGTTGCGGTAGTAAGATGCTAAGCGATGTACTAAGTTTAGTAAAAGGACATTGGTATGGTGTGGGCATAATTCCCTAGTAGTGGAGACTGTATTAATAGTAGTTTGTGGGTCGTTAGATTTAGGTGCGGGTGTATTGAAGAGAGTTTTGTTTGTTAGGTGGGTTAAGGAAGAAGATGCATCCTAGTATTTTAAATTGCTTACGAAGACAAGTTTAGTCTCACGTAGTTTGAGAGTGTGACAAAGTTGATCAAAAGAGGGGAAAGTTTCAAAGAGCACACTATCTTGTAGAGGTGGTAAGAGACTATGGATAAATATATCTTGGAGCTCAGAATCTGCAAGAGGATTACTCATCTTAGACAAGTGATGTTTGCAAAGTAAAACACAATCGAAGAAACGTTCGTTGGGTGTTTGTTTGAGTTGTGTTAGTTGAGCGTAAGAAATCATAGAACTGATATTGATAGAGAAATGGGTAAGAAATGCATCAACGAGATGAGTAAAGGAGACCACAAAATGAATAGGGAGGTCATAGAACTAACGCATCACATAGTCCTATAGACTACGTGGAAACAACTTAGCGAGGATAGTATGATCATCGGCGTAAATCGAGACAGGTGTGACGTGGAAAGCACAAAGATGTTCTTGTGGGTCACCGTGGCCTTTAAAATGTGTAGTTTGAGAGAGATGAAGTTAGGGGGAATGGGTAAGTAGAGATGGATGACACAAATGGAGAATGAAACGGGGAGGTGGAATTGAGTAGTAGGGGTCCTTTAGAAGTGGTGACATGTAACTGGTGGATTTGATTTTGAGGTCTTGGTATAGTGATGCAAAATTAGGGGAATGAGAGGAGGAACCAAGCGGGATATTGAAAACACCTTGATGGGTTGGAAGGGTAGTAGTTGTAATAGGGGGAGTAGAAATGGGTGGTGTGGAGACCATAGAAGTGGAAGAAATGGGTAGGGATGCCTCATGAGCTTGCTTGAGCTGCACGTAAAACATGCAAAACATGAGGAAGATGAGTGGGATTATCGCGTAAGGCTTGATGAAAATATGTGATAGCATCGAGTTGTTGTTGGTCCACATTAGTATCCTCATCATATGACTTCTCACTATCTGTGGTTTCTATTTCATGAAGGGGGACTCATGTAGATGTGTTTAAGGGGTTTTTAACTGTAGACGTAGGTATGCCAGGTCATAGGTCGGAAGGGGAGACAAAGAGAAGAACAAAGATCACAATAATGGAGAGGGCCAAAAAAGAAGCTACAAGAAATGGGCATAAATGAAACATGGAAGTTGGGTTCACCAAAATGATTAACTAATTTATTGAACTAAAACCTAATATGGGAGGTAATAGTAAATTAGTTAATCTAAGTAGGAGGACTAAAACACTGTATAAATGAACTAAGTAGAAGTAAATAACAGTAAATAGATAAACTACAATAGCATATAATGGAAGTAAATGATTACACTAAATGAAATGGAATCCTAATGTGCAAGAGAAAGGGGTTAAATGACTTAGCTGATAACTGAAGTCTGTTGTAGGTTGTCACAGATATGGAACTGGAAGTGTAGAAAAACACTCAGGGGCCCTATGAAGGGTAGATATGGGTCATGCTCGAGATGACACAGCACTTTGAGAAGATATTGGGTGCCTTGGTCTGCAATTTGGGCTCTCGAGACTGTGTAAATGCTCAAAACCTGCAACTGGTATGGTCACAAGTTGGTTATGAATGCTCCCTGTTTGTCATGCTGGATTCACCGGATGTACTATAGAGTGACTCGAAATGCAAGGAGAAGTATACAAACCCTAGAAAAATAAAAGATACATATGAATGGGTCGGAATGACCTCAACTGCCAAACTAATGACTTATCACTGAGCGATGTACTGCATTGCGGACCCTGATGTAGTTCTAGTGTGTGTGTGCATGTTGTGCCCTAGGTGATCTTGTTCCAGTTGCACTTTGTGAAGTAGCAAGCAATAGTAGCTATAGAAATGTAAGTAACATGTGTGTATGAAATATAATGGAATCCCTCCCCTATGTTGTGTGTGTGTGATGCAGATCTCATAGCTTAAGCACATGGAGCTATGTGGATGCAAGTGATGTAATGGATGCCGCCTAGATGGAGTGATAGTAGTGATAAGATGCCAAATACCTAGGACCCTCATTATGGTCTTATAAATTTATATTTATAGGACTCTTAAGCATAATTTCATAATTAATCCCAACAAGGGTGGTTGAGAAGAAGATAAGGATGACCAATAACTAGAAGTGACCCAAAAAGAAGCGGAAGAGGTTGTGCATAGACCGTGGTGCCCGGAAGTGGGACCGGGGTGCCCCATTACATGAGTTGGAGTGGCCTGATTTAGGGATAGAATTTTGGGAAAGTTATGAAATGGGTGGATAAGTGTTGGAAAATACGTGGGAAAGACGAAATAAAAGATAAGAAAAAGATGGCCAAAATGTAGGATTAATTAGTACTTTATACACTTGATAACCTTTCTAAATAATAGTATAATACCAAAGCTAAATATTGTCTAATGTACACAATTTGTGTCTACATGTGCCCATGGTGCCACATTTTAATGCTCTAATGAAAGGTGGAGGGTACAACATGCACGACATGGATCCATGGGCGGCCCAAGAGCATGTTATACGAAGATCCAAATTAATGTCATGGAACTTCGTTTGTGATTTATGGGACCTACTTCCATTGGGAAACACAATGATGCCGAGATGTTTCCTCGCTCCGCATTATCATAAGCTCTAATGGTTATTACGTGGGTATCCAAATCTGATTCTCGTGTGTCCTAGCCGTCGACTAGCTTCAAGGTACAAATATTCAAACCTGACCCGTTATCCACAAGCACTCTCTTAATCTTGCTATGAGTAACAAATACCTCAATGTATAATGGTAAGTTGTGTGTGTGATTATTTAGAAGAATATCACTTTGGTCAAATGAGATGCAATCATCTTGAAAAGGGTTTGCAACCATAGCTTGGAGGCATGAAGGATCAAATTTTGTTAACACTCCTAACCCCTTGAAGTGTTTGGTATAGAATGTCCTTATGAGTGCTCGATATCTTGATTAGGTCTAAGATTGAAATCTTAGCTGCAATCTTCTCAAGTTGATCTAGCAAATTATATTGAATTTCTTGAGGGGTAGGTAAAAGAGGTTGTGGGATCACTAGATGCACACATCGCATTGCTATGGAGAAATCGTTTCTAACGATTCTAATGGTGTTGACTTGCTCATTGACGAATGAAAAAAACCTAAAAGTGAGTCAAAGAGATTACAAACTGAAGTATATACATAATTGACAACTTTACAATCATTGGATGACTAACCTAGATCTAACTTCTTTCCTTTCCTATCATGCTTGGGAAAGGGCTGTTTGAATATCCCCATTTTTTATTAGGGCCTTGTCGTGATTCAGGTGAATCCACCTCAATATTTCCTTCCTCAATGAGGTCATGAATGAAGTGTCTCAACTTCAAACATTTTTCTATTTTATGTCCTTTTACATGATGAAAGTCACATTAGTCTTGATCTCTATACCACCCTAGTTTGGGCATCATCTTCGCATATGGCACCTCGGTTGGATATTGAACCATGTTTACTGCCTCTAATTGTCTCAAAATCGGAGATAGTGAATCTGTAAGGGGAGTAAACACTCATCGTTTGAAAATATTTTGGCTAGGTGCTTTTCTAAGTTTTAAAAGAGGACCACTTTGAACCGTTTGAACTCTTTTGGAGTCGGTGATGCCATCCCCTACAATGCTCTTGTTCTTGTTAAATAAATTAGAATTCTATGTAGTTTTGACTCTTTTCAATCCTTGGAAAAGGGTTTTATCGTTCCTTTTGTTATTAAAGCCTTCTCGATCTAGATTCCTTTCTCAATTACTTATTCAAAGTTAATGATGCAGTGCATTTGTAAATGAAATACAATGTCTGGGTTTAAATTGGGAACAAAGATACTAACTAACTATTTCTTGGGAACCATACAAGGGAAATAGATAGCTAGACCTTGCCATTGTTAAAGAAGCCAATGAAGGTTTCATTTTGTTTTTGTTTTGCACTACACAAATCTAGCATGGTTATGTCATTCTCCATGTTGAATGAGATGCGACACATAAATGTTTCGCTAACATGGGCCATGTGACTATAGTCCCTTTTGGTATGTGGAGGAACCATTCCAACGCATGTCCTCTTAAGCTACGAGGGAACAACCATATTAGATAGTTGTCGTTATAAGCTACTTCCTGAAAAACCATGTAGAAGTCTTTGATGTGATCACGAGGATCACCTTTTCCTTTATATTTATCAAACCTAGGACAATTAAAGTTCTTTGGGAATGGTGTCCCTAAAATTTATCTCTCGAAAGGGTAAGGACATAGTTCTTCGTATTGATACTTTTTACTATGGCCTATGTTGCTGTCTTGAAGGGTCGTGAGCATGCTCTTCATTGATTGTAACTCTTGCGTAAAGAGTTGCTCTTTTGTAGGAGAAGATGGTCTGGGTATTTGATTTTTCTTTAAGACTTCATCTTCTTGAGGTTCGGTGTAAATTTCATTAACTTTAACCCTAGGCCTCTCTCGATGTGTACCCTTTCTCGTGGCTTTGTTTAGCGAAGCAACCAAGTTTGCTAGTTGTTGGCTAAGGGTTTATATTTGATTTTGTATAGTAGCTTCCTCATTTTGAGGGTCTTCTTCATCATCATTTTGAGGAGGAGGTACCTCATGATGTTCATGTTCTACCTTAATTCTGTGACACATTTTAAGGGGTGGTGGTTGAGAACCACCTTTTTGCCTTGATGTTTCTCCCTCAACATTAGTACCGAAGGTAGAGCGTGTCACCCCTCAATGTTGTCATCCATGTTAAGGGAAGGTCTTTATGTCTCTTCTTCATCTTTGCTAATGTCTTGGCTAGGGGCTTCTTGTTCTCGTGGTATTATTACACCTAGCTCTAGTACTCATGCGAGTGCATGATCTTTGTTTCGAGAATAGAAGATCATCGAATTGAGTGATATCAAAGTTGTCTATGTCTTGAAATGTATCACTTTCATCTCCACTATGATCAATTAATCCATCCGTGTCTTTTACCTTGGAAAAGCGAGGACCAAAATTATGACCTGGAAAAGGATCGCATTCTCTTTTCTTTGATTCCATCCTTGTGATAGGGGGCATTATGAGTTTTGTTGACACAAGGTTTTGTTTAATGTTATCAAGGGTATAACAAACCTAAGTGTAATGTGTGACAATTTGTTTTACGTTTTCAAAAGGTCTCAATAATGACCTAAAGGAAAATGAATCAATCTATGAATTTGGTAACATACAATGGACAATCATGCAAGTCTTTGGGTAAACCAATCAACCAATCAATCAATAAAACACTACACCCTATGCTAATGTTTTCAAGGGTAGATTTGATGCTAAATGATCAACTCAATGCTAGTACTTATGTTAAGTTTGAATGGAGCAAGGCATAAGTATTAGCAATGGGTTGGTGTGATCTCTAAGAAAATGATAATTATAACGAGTTTGGAAACAAACAAGACCCATACCCTAGAAAGAATAGAGGTTACACATATGAGCTATGCGAAGATACGTTAACCAAGAGCTTTGAGGGAAAGTGGGGTATTAGTATAAAAATTAGTACCAATACGACACAAACAAAGTAATCTACACTCTTTTGAGATTGAGGTAATGTTTGAAAGAAAACAACATCTAAGTATGCTAAGGATTTGCTAAGATGTGGGCAACGTAACGTTACAATATGGACACTTAGATTATGTTTACTAGAAACGAGATATAAGTGTCGTAATTGTGAAAATGCAATGTGAACAACGTAACACCTCTAAGGAGGATCAATGATGAAACAATCCTAACTACAATGATAATGTGTCTCAATATGGGTTTGAGACAAAGGGCCTACTAGAACGTGATGATGTACCATTCAAACTTTCAACACTTGCATTTTGGCATTACAACCTAGTCATGCAAGTAGACTAAAAAGTGGTGGACATGATTATTTCTAGTGATACACAAGCGTGTTATTCTCTCTTGTCCAAAAAATGGACAATAAGATAACAAATGTGTGGATCAAGTGGGGTTGAAATAAACTTGGCATCACTTGGGTAGAGTTTCACCTCGTCTTAGGACGAGAGAAAAAATAAGCTAAAGGATTTATAGATTTCATGATGAATGTCACTTAGTTTAAATTTGAATGGAATATTTCCTTGTTCGATAAAGAAGGTTATGACTCCGAGAAAATCCTCACTTTGTGAAAGCTTTATAGAAAATGTTTGACTTGATATGACAAAGTGGGCTTCATGCAAAATTGCTTCCTATTAGTTCTCTCAACTAGGTGTCACAAAATACCTCTGTGAGCTCGATTTTCCAAGGAATTCACACTGACTAAACCTTGGAGTATCTCGATTTACTTTACCCCCTTCGATACAATGAGCATAAAAATGTGTTCACTTGTATTTTCACTGGGGTCGTAGTAGAGATAATTTTGAGTCTAACTCACAATGGAAAAACTAGTCAAGTGGGTAAGTGAAGCAATTCCTATTTTGTCCACAAGGTTCCCTCTTGTGTGGGCTACTTTGAGGTTCTTGGGAGCATACCTCTTGTGAGCTTAAGGCTTATGCCAAAAGGAGTTTCTCCTAGTTAATTGGAAGGGTTTACCCTTATCCAAACCTACAAATCAAGTGTTTTGAATAAAAGATGTTGTGTTTTTATTATCTTATAGCCTAGCGAGGTTTTGAACACCATTGAAAACCTACATCAAATATGTGTTAGCTTTGTTCGGACTCAAATTCTTTTGCGAGTGATGTGGTCCTTCACATAAGGATTAGTTATTTCTCCAAAAGACATCATAGAAAGAGGGCTAAAAGTTATTTTAGATTCCTAAGACCATCCTAGGATGCAAAGAAAGAGCATACGTAACGTGGGACCCAACTAGTTAGTAAACAATGGAGAAAAACTACAAATCAAAACACATAACTCATTCCTTTTATCCAAAATGAAAGTTCATTCCCTTAGCGAAATTTTAATGAAGTGTTTTTTTGAAAGCATGAGAAAGGTATTGAACCATTTTTTATTCCCAAGATCACCTAGAAGGTGCGAGGGAAGAGCATACACGATCCAAACCCTATAAGTAAAAAGAATGCAACATTCATTAATTTTGACTAAGAAAATTAACACAAAACAAACTCTAAAATACCCTGCAAACCACTGATTAGTCTCACATAGACCCTGCAAAGTGTTAGAACAACCAAGAAAACCAATCCTTATAACTTTTAAGAAATTTTTCAACTCTTTACTATGATGCCTGTGCGCGGTTTATAACGTATGTTTGCCTATGTAAAAACATGGTCAATATTTTGCGTATGCACATCTTGAGAGATGCATGTGTGCCCTTTTTGACATATTCACACATCTGTCAAAAAGCATAATAACACATAGGGGTCTTAGCGTATGTGCACCTTGAGAGACGTATGTGTGTGTTTGTAAGCATATTCGCACCCTTCTAGGCATATGCACATGTCTAGTAAATTACAGAGGGTAAAAACACGGTGATGTGTGTGCGTGCATTTAGTAGCGTATGCATGTGCTTGGGAACATATTCGCACCTTAGCAAACAAAGTGGGCATGAGTTTGGACGTATGTGCATCCCCTTCAAACGCTTATGCATGTACCTAGAACTACACAAAAAGAATAAAAACAGCTTCTAAAAATGCAAACAGGTTAGAACTTTACCATTTAAATCATTTTCTAATAGAAACCCATAATATTTGCATGCAAAAGGAATAACTTTAACACATATAAGGTTAGCAAACTCTATTCAATCTTCAAAATGCATGGCATGGTTTAGGAAAATGATCAAAATTACGAAGCTCCAAAACAACTTCTATGGACTATGGAGTAAGTCCCACTGGTGTGCTTTGAATGTAGTAGTGAATAACTGGGAAAGTTATTCAACTTAGACTAACACCTAGTAGTCTAAAGCTTGAGCCAAGTTAATTAATAATCATTAAGATAAGAACTTAACAAATTAACTTCAATGCATGCAATATGAATGAAACAAGCAACATGCTAAGTTTATTTTACTCTTTATGATTGCTAATCTATGTGTGAACCTATTTAGATTCTAAGCAATCAAATTGTGTGTTGTTTGCTCTAAAAAATAGTGAAGAGATCTCTCCAAGTTGGCTACAAGGCCAAGCTTAGATCTTCCCTTACTAACTAGATTTGGAGTTGATGGATGCAAGATGGAGGAGCTTCAACAATGGAGGATGGCCAAGATCAAATGTCTTATAGCTTAAAGCTAACACAAATGAGGTCTAATGCCTTTCCAAAGTGTTATGATATAAACAAGGTGTAAAATTGAAAGGGAGGGGTGAGCCTTGTATTTATAGATTTCCATTTGGGCAAGATTGAAATCCTAGTGCATGTGGGACAAATGGAAAAGCCAAAAATAGACTTTTAGCAAGTCAAAGCAAGAAATGACTAGAATTAGAAGCTAATTAACCTTTTAGGATTAATTAGGAGTCCAAGTAAGCTTAGGAAAATTTCTAGGAGCATATGAAGATAGTTTGAACAAATTTTAAATGTTCTGAAGGAGTTAACTAATAAAAAGGTTTATTGGTTAAATGCCGATAAGAAGCTTAATTAACGTGTAGTAGTCAATTAAAAGGATTACAATCAACAAAGTGTCGTAAAATGACATCATGAGTAAGATAGAAGCATAGTCAAATAACAAAATGACGTTATTTTTGCTAGATGAGGAGGTAGGAGATGGTTAGTGCAATTTAAACAATAAATTGCTTTGATCAAATTATAGGTGTCTACAACTTGCAAGGCATACATGTCTATCCACTAAGCAGTCACCATTGTATTATTTTATTTAATCTGTTCCCAAGGTTCCTTCAATGTTAGTTCCATCTCGCATGGATGTATTTAAAGTGGAAGAGACAACGAAGTCCAATTAAACGGGCACTTGGACAACACAAAAGGAGTTGGGAGTTGGGCATCAATGATTGGCAAAAAAATCAATTCCCGTCAATATAATGATGAGTTTGGCTATCGTTTGCATTCCATAGTTATGTGGTCCTCTTGAAAAAGGAACTAAACTAGTGAATTTGGCATTATATTGGATTCAAGTCATTTCTTTTATGTAAACACTCAGATAAAGCTAAACTACTCCCACAATTATCTTTTGCTTACCTCTCTCACCAAAAGCCCCATATTTTTCTTGGATCGCCATTTATTTTACCTTCAACAAATGTATGTCGATTAAATCACTCACATGACAATGGTTTTTTTTTTTGCAACATCAACCACAAATCACCTTATAAATTAAGTTTGGTTTATTCTCCATATTTTTTTTGGAATGCTTCTTTTTTGACATGGAAAATGGAAACAACCTCTAGATTATATTATATTTTATTTTAATCAGAATCAAATTTTCCTCTTAAAGATCTCACCTAAAATATAAAATTTGTAGTCAACTTTAATAATTAATTTCCTTCAATTAAATGATCACTCCACAAAGCAGGGGCAAAAACCAAACGATTGGGTCCCATCCCTAATCCCATTATCCACGACTACCTTGAATGCATGTGAATTTAAATAATAATTAATAACATTTTATTTTGTTCTTATGATCTATCTAATAATATATTGGGAAAAGACAAATTAAAAAAGGCATGCATTGCGCTGTTGCGAAAATCATTTCATGACGAAAGAAAAAAAAAGAGACTAAAATGAAAGTAAAAAAATAGAGACTAAAATGAAGAATATGCTCTGTTGTACCCAAAGAAATAGAGTTGTTGGGCCTTCATCAGTCTACTTTGCCAACACTTGCGGATAGGGAAGTATGGTTAGAAACACAACAAAAGTATAGTAAAATCTTGAGAAAACGTTAATGGAAACCAACGCTTCCTTCGAACAACCAACACTTCAAACAAGAAACCAATGCTTCCATTTCGAGCTTCTGTGAGTTCCATTCCACTAATGAATTCAAACACACAACACCATATCTCATTTTGTTTGCAAATTTTGATCCAATCTCCTCTAGATAATTACATGGGTAATCTTCTCTTCTCAGCGTAACTCCCTCGACGTCGTTGTATCGACATTGACTCACCCTCTTACGTCCAACATGTTCATCTCTAGTTTTCCATGGTGAATTTTATTCCCTTTGCAAATCAAGAGCACTTTATATAACGTTGATCATCGACTTTATCACCCAAAAAATCCATCAAATCTCTCCACAAATCCAAGATCTGGATTTAGATCTACATCCACCCTGGTTTCGAGCCTTATCTCGGACCTACAAACACGCTACTCGGCCCTTGTAAACATATCTACAATAGATTTTATGTGCTTTAATAACTCAACTATGGATTCCGTCACACATGAGATCCCTCTCTGCATCTTGAGCTCTGATTCAATGGCGAGTTTGGATCCATATCCAGTCTGTGGTGGGGATATATCAAACCATTACAACACAATTTAGTGTTGCCCTATACTTAATGACCCTAATTAGGGAACCGGTTAAGATCAACGAATCAGAGCCCATTGATGTGAATGACCTTTGTAACGGCCTATCCACCGTTGATTTCACTAACAGTTTTCGTCGGCATAAAGGCTTTCCCATAGTATAAATTCCTTTTGGCGTAAAAAGTAGAATGTAGGATATATTCTTGGTTTATTCTTTGGAATGTTGTTAAGTTCTAACATTTATTAGAAAATATATTGAGTGTTGCAAAACAAGTTGTTATAGTCATTAAAGAGGAATGTTGAAGTGTTGAAGAAAATATCAAATCATCAAGATCATATTCAGATCATTTGAAGGCACTACATGTTTAGTTCTAGAACATTTTTGGCTTATAATTTGTAGGTTAAGACAACTCTAGAATTTTCCATCTAAATCCAAGTACTATACAATAAATCCATAAAAGGTACACTACTACACAATAGCTCCATAAAAGGTGAATCATCACGCAATAGATCTAGAAAGGAGAAATGATAGTTGGCATGCCTTGTCAAAGAATTAAAGAGCATAAAATACTCTTTTTGAAAATAGGGAAAAATGTTTTGAAGAATCAAAAAAGGAAATATGGTTGTAAAACTTCATCAAATAAATGGTAAACACCTTGAAACACTCCAAGAAAAATATAACAGAAGAATGGAATCCCCTCCTTAAGTTCCATAGATGGAAGAATGAAGATCTACTAAAAATATAATTGATCCATATAAACATTCCCTACCCAAAATAGAAATGCAAACAAATGGAAAGAACCAATGCTAGAGGATGAAGAATAACATACCATCCTTTCATCGGACATAAAACATACCCTCCAGTGATGGCCTCTCAAAGGATGAATTTTTAATTCAAAATAAATTAAAGAAAAGAATTGTTAAAAAAATATTTGAAGGAAAAAGGATGTTTTAGAGTTAAATGAATATCTCATACCTATGGGTGGGTGAGCTCTTTTCGAGGCTAATTGAGCTCATTTTCCTCTTTTGCCTCTCCTTTAACCTCTTTCAATTATGTTTCTTGGTTTTGGGGATTGATTGAGATTTGGGATGCATGCTTCTCCATGTGGAGATTGTCATGATTGTTTTGGATTAGTATTTTTCTATTAATGATTTTTTCGGTGCAATTTTGGGGATGGATGATTGGTTGAGTCTTGGGTGGAGGGTGACACTTGTCACCCTCCCATTTGATTTTGTTTTGGGGCTTCTTCTATATCATCCCTCATTTTGAAGGGATTGGGGTTCTTTTGGTCTTTTTTTTTGTTTCTTTGGGAGCTTTGGAGGAAGAAGAAGGAATTGCTTGAAGCTTGGAATTGGATTGTGCTTCTTTCTTTTGTGAGGTAGGTTCTCACTCTCATTAGATTATTTCTTTGGTAAACTTCATGGTTGATTTGGTTTGTGCTTGAAATTGTTATACTTATGATTTTGTTTTGTTTTCTCCATCCACCCTTGAGGGGAGTGGATTTGAGAATGTAATGGGAAGAGGGAGGAATCCCTTTTATTTTTCACCCTCATTGCTTGATGGACAAGCCTTGTTGGGTCTTTTCTTTCCCCCTACATTTGGTTTGTTGTAGGAGATCATTTCCATTTGGTTTGGAAATCATCTCCTATCTTTGCCTAAGGAGACCTAAAAGGTTTGAAAAACCTTGGTGAAGAGGGGCATGGAGAGATAAGGAGAAATGGAGAGATAAGGAGGTTTGGTGGGTTTTTGGGATACTTTGGTTACTATGGTTTTTATCAAAACTTAGGGATATCCTTATCCCCTCTTCCCCATTGGTAGAAGCATGGATCTTCTCAATTGTTGTGGCAATTCTATGTTTTTTTTATATTTTATATTTTTTTTTTGAAATCCATTGGTATTTTTGTTTGTTTTCCCCTTCCTTTATGTTGGTTAGAGACATGTTTTTCCTCTCTCCCATGGGCTTGGAGGGAGGCTAGCATGTTCTCATTTTCATATTGAGGCATGTGATGATGCCAATTGGTTGGGTGGACAACCAAACCATCTCTTGTGGCCTTCTTGGAAGAATTTGTTGTTGGTTTTAGGAGCTAGAATGAAGTTTGAACATGGAGTTGAACTTGGAGAAAATGCATTTTTGGAGTTGTTTTTGAAGTTGGAAATGTTTAAAATTTTGGCATGTTGTCTCCACCTTGTGGAGGGCTTTCTTACTTGCATTTTAAATTATAATTTTTCTCTTATGTGAACTTAGGTGAATGTAAGAAATGATGTCTTTCAAATTGTGGTTTTGTTGATGTCAAAAGAATAGGTTTACTTTCTTGTTGAAAGAACTTGGATGGCTGATTTGTTTAAGTTACAACATTAAATTGAAAGAGTGTGATTTCACCTTAGAGAAAAATAATCTTCCTGTTAAATCTTTCTCTAAATTTATATAGTTTCCTTTTTAAAATGAAATTTAAAGGATATGAAAGAAAGATTTAAATGGTTATCTTGTTGCAGTAATTTAAAATGTGCAAGTATATTTCAAGATCCTTATTTTATTAAATCTTTAACTGCTTTATTTGCCTCTTCCCTCTCATGAAGAAATCAAACCGAAAAAAGGGGGTTACTCAATCTAGTTCTATATTTTACAATCTTTGAAAATGGGTTTACTTTTATCTTTGTTTTTATTATGAAATCTTGTTGCTTTGTGACCGAATATATTGATAGTTTTACAATGAACAAATAAAATTGAGAATATATATATATATATATATATTCTCATGAAGAAATCAAACCAAAAAAGGGGGTTGCTCAATCTAGTTCTATATTTTACAATATTTGATGAGTTAGTTCAAATGTTTGTTGGTTTTCATTTCAAAATGGTTTTACTTTTATCTCTATTTTTATTATGAAATCTTGTTGCTTTGTGACCGTGTGTGTGTGTGTGTGTGTGTGTGTGTGTTACATATAGATGCGTGCGTGCGTGTGTATCTAATTTTTCAAACATTGAGTTATATGAATTTTAATCACTTGAGTCGAGTTCCCAAAATTTGAAGATAGTAATCAAACTATTCAAATGAAAACCAACAAACATTTGAACTAACTCATTGATCTATTTTTTTAATTCTACATAAACACTCACACATTGTGACTTGACCACGAATGTGTGTGTGTGTGTGGGAGTAATTAAAAAAATAGATCAACGAGTTAGTTCAATAGTTTGTTGGTTTTCATTTGAATAGTTTGATTACTATCTTCAAATTTTGGGAACTCAACTCAAGCGATTAAAATTCATGTAACTCAATGTTTGAAAATTAGACACACACACACACACACACACACACACACACACACGCACGCACGCACGCAGCGCAATTAAAATTTTAAAATTGCCACACGCCTGCGCACACGCGCACACGCACACGCACACGCTTACACGCACACGCACACGCACTCACGCACGCGCACGCACGCATGCACGCACGCCACGCACGCGCGCACGCACGCCTATTACGCCGCGCACGCACGCACGCGCTACGCATATCACTTACGCGCACGCACGCACGCACACGCTTTATTGTTAAGACGCAAAGCAGGTAGGCGCTCACCTTTATCAGCGCTCTTGCATTCAACATTCGGTCCATTTCGAAGTGCGCTTGCAAGTCGTGGATGCGCTTTTTGCGCGCTACACGCACGCTTCACACCCACGCTTTACGCGCACACCACGCCACGCACGCGGACGCACGCACGCACACGCACCGCACGCACGCACGCACGCACGCACGCACATCGCATGCCCCTTACTACCTTCATGACCACAATTGTGTCATGGGTTGTCATGGCTACGCCTCACCTCCATTGCCATGGTTGTGGCAAGTAGATCCTTTTGAAAGAGTGGTTCTTTTCTTCTCCAAGCCACAGCCCCACCACTCCTTAGTAGCGTTGAAACATCGCACTATGGGCTTGATATTTGCATGGCCATTTTCCTCTATACTAACACTCCATTTGGGCATTGTTATATATATATATATATATATATATATATATATATATATATATATATTTATATATTATTTGTGCAGGTATGAGATTTAAGCTCCTACAGAGTATAAAAAAATGAAACTCAATAACAAACTTCTGAGACCCAAGACAGCCTAGGATTAGTTAGGAAAATTAAATATTCACCTCGTTCATTGTTCATCCTTCCACATAACAAAAATATTGTGCAAATATTTATTAGAATAAGCCGAAGAAGAAATTGTGGATCTCACCAACCAATAACACATGATTTCAAACCCTAATCGGGTATCCAATTAAAATGGAAAGGAAATAATCAAAAGATGACCATTCAATTGACTTGAGCCTCCATGAATCTCCTTCTGAACTTTTCTCCAACGGGCTCAAGGGCCTGGGGTGAAAATTTTCAAAAAAAGAGGCGCGTGATTTACCTTGCAGCGCGCCAACTGAAGAGGACACGTGTCGGCTTGATAATGCTCTGGGAAGTCGGGCCGTCAGAAGAATAAAATGGGAGTAAAATGAAAACATAATAGTTTTTGTGAGGAAGCCATAAGGAAATCAAGGCTTCCTTGGTTGTTATAAGTTCTACGGTGGAGGGCCCTCCGCCGTGATCTAAGGGCTCTCTTTTAATCTTGGTTTTTACCTTTTGAAATGTTTTATTTTCCCCCACCTTATGCTTTTATTTGATTGGGAATAATTTTAATCTTAAAAATTTCCTAAAAAATAAATAAAAGGGGCATGAGTCTATTTGGGTGACCAAATTGGACCCATGCCCAACATTCTACCCTTTGGGCCCTTTTATAACCTTAATATTGTTCATGGATTTAAATTATACTCATTTAAATCAACTTAATTAATTTGGTTCAACACGTTTTAATCGTCGTAATTAAAATTTTAAAATTGGCTATCCTAAGCCCTTGGCGAGCATTTTAGCCATCATGTTGTTTTGACCTAGTGTATATCGTCAGTAGTTAAATTTTTCGTGATGTGACTTCATTGTATTATTATACAAAAATAATTTATCATGAGTTATTTTATTATTATTTTATTATTTTACGGGTTCCTTTGGTAGTTGTTGGCTAGTTTGGACTCACGTCTTTCAAAAGGGCGCGACACAATTTTCAAAAAAACAAACATGAGATGTAAGCAAATTTGTAAAACCATATCAAATAAAGAAATTAAAAATTGTTAAGGCATTTTATAAAATAGCAGGACTCAAAAGTAAAAAACCTATTCTTTCAAAGCAATAACCAAATGCTATTTTAGCTCCATTTTACCTACTTGTATGCCACTATGAAACATATCACTTAATTATGTAACAGGGCACTCAATAGTGTACACAAGAATGAATGGAATCAACTTTATTGTCGAGGACAAAGAGGTAGGCTTTAAGCTCACCTTTATTGTAGATCTTTAGGGCATTCAACATTCGGTCCATTTCGCAAGTGCATCTTGACATTTCTTTGAAGTCTCATGGATTGCTTTGACATTTTCGCTTGTCTAATTCAACATCTATGTAATACATTAAAACGATTCAAATTGAGTATCCAACCGCCATTCTCACATCTTGGTGCCCCCACAAATTTCCTTATGCCCCCACAAAGTAAGAAATGCAAGTTATTTCTTTTCCATGGTGGATCCTTCCCAATTCTTTACTAGCACTTATTTGATACCAATATGTAGCCTTTTGTTTCCCATAAGAGGAAATGATCTTTGTGTCTTCAAGAGGAGGAAGATCTACCAACAGATCTTTCCATGTTGACTTTTCTTATCATGTTAATTATTGGGCCATTACATGGAATATATTTATGTCACATCATTTGTACACAATCTTGACACCATAAATAGTCATAATTTGGGTCATGAATAAGGTTTTCATGGCTACAAATGAAAACTTTTTCTTTATCTTTCCTTTTTGGCTCCATTGTAGACTTAGTAGAAAAGTATGAGGAAGTAGATCTAATAGAAGAGCTTTTGAAAAGTGGTTCTTTTCTACCAACAACTCTAAAGATACATATACAACTTTAGAAGACTTGAAACATTAAATAGCATTTCTAAAGTAGGGTTGACCACTTTCTAAAATTTTCTTGGATAGAGTCCACTCTTTTGGAACCTTGATATTTGACCATGAAATTAGTTCAAGTTCAATTTTATTTGACTCTATATTAACATGACTCACCACATTTTTGCCCTTGGTGAGACCATTTTTGACAACATGATGGAGGGTGTTGACAAGACGATAGATAATATTATAGTGAATGGCAAGTGGACAGGCTCTAGGCTTCATGTTTATACCAATTGTGGCAAGATGGAGACGTAGGACTTGCTTTAGAAGATTATCTTGGTGGATACCTACAAGGTAGTTTGGAAAGACTTCAAATGATACAGACCATTATGTAAACTAGTTTGTATAGTAACAAGAAGGGAATCCTTAAAACTATGGTGACGTTAGTCAAGAAGACAACAAAGAACAAATACATTCAACCCTCTTCTAAAAAGGTGTGATGCCTATTTGAACACAACCAATATGCACAAATTTATAAAACTTATGATTCTTCAAAAACTTGATATCCTTAGGATCTATCAAAGGGATATCATACTCATGCTTATCATTATGAGAAACTTGTATAATAGATTCCCTATGCTTGAAAGAAAAATCAATAACTAAATGGAAATGAGATAATCTATCATAGACCTAGTCAAATGAGATCTTAGGTAGCTTCCATTATGCAAGGGGTTTCATTTCTTTTTGAATTTCAGTAGTTTAATTGATTGAAAACAAATAATCAAGACTTACAAACTCTTCTTCGCTTCATCTTCTCTCGGAAAAAGTCTCTCAGGTTGCTCCATTATTGCAATCTAGCTTTGATTTCACATCTTATGTTATCGCCAAAAATTGTGCACACACCTGTGACTTACAAAGGCTTGCCTCTTTACGTGATAACCAACCCTAATAAAGATAATGAACAAAATGATAGAACTAGCACAAAATGTGATGAAAAGAACAAGTATTATTAAATCAGAGATGAAGAAACAAATACTCAATATTATTTTTGCAAACCATTTTACATACCGACTATGATACCACGGACTCAATATTATTTGAAAGTTCACTTTTAACATGAATGTCGTTGCTACCCAAACATACCTCTATAAAAAGAGAGGTAAAATGTATCCTCTCATCCACATCGGACTTGTACCCAACTTCTTTACCTTGAACCAAAGTCATAGACACCTCCTTTCTTTTGACTTTGAATGGATGAATATCAAGATGCAATTTACAACAACTCTCTTCTATATAACCATCAACATCACAATGCCCACAATACCTTTTCGTATCATATTAAGGAAAAATAGTAGCAGCATTACGCTAGCCATTCCATTTACTTTTCCCTTTCAATTTGGAACCACCTTCTTGTTTTCAAATTTTGAATATGGATACATACCTTTCATTTTGTCCACTTCAAGGTAATCAGCTTGAGAGAAAGTCTCATCTATGTCTTTAGGCTTGGACAATAATATAATGTGTCTCCTCAAATGGCTACGGATCCCTCTAACATTCTTCATTAGGATGTCACAATCTATTGCATATTTTCCCATGTAGACCTCCTTCTAGAAACATTTGCTTGTATAATCCTACACACTTTGGCATTGCTTTTGCCTAAGATATTGCTAATTAATAGACTTTTCCTCCTCATAACAACTAGGGTAAAACTTTCTTTTGATCAATATTATAATTCATTCCAATTTAACATCAATTGTAGTTTTTAACAATCAAGGAATGAACATAAATTTCAGACCAAATAAAATCATGATTAGATAACTTCAATCTTGCAAAAGACATTTATTTTTCCTCATTAATCTGATACAAACTGACATATACTTCTAATTGGGTTAATCAATGACTAATTTTTCCCACATTCACTAAGGCTGAATTTTGATCTTAGCGTAGGATTTGAATTGAGGTTGAGCTTGGTTAGTATGAGGCTTCTCCTCCCATGGTATTTAGCTTTGAACTCCTCACTTTTTAGGCCTCTCTAAAAGTGCCCAATTTCCCATGATAATCTCCATAATCCTCTCCAATTGGTCAAGCTTCACCATGGATAAAGAGATGCTGCTAACATTTTCTTAGAATTTATAGAATATATCTTTCTTCATCTAGAAGTATTCTCTCATCTTTACAAGTCATCACTCTCACTTCTCTATTCCGTCTTCTTCTGGATATCTCTTACTATAAAGGACCCAGGAAACATTCTACACTAACACTTTTTGCTCATGTGTTGGGCGTAAATCTAAAAAACGGTAATACCACACAATGTCCAACTTTGATACCAATCTGATTTGTAACTGGGATAGATATTCCATAACTAATTCATCAACACGAATCTTAAAACCGTTCCTAATAAGATTTGATTGTTTGGCTTGTTGTTTCACTCATGTATTTGCTAAAACATCCATTAATTATGCTTATATTTGAAATTATATTTGTAATTATAAATTTTAAAAAAATCATAAGCACAGAGTAAGTAAACTACTGCAAAACATAGAAAAACAATGCTTCAAGACAAGATTACCTTGAAGAAATCCAAAGTGGAAAAGCTCTAGAAGATTGAGGGATTTCCTCCCCTTCCCACTATCTAGTTCTGTAATTACAAGCATACTTTTTCTCGAGGCCTTCGTGGACATTCTTTACAATACATCATGCCCACCACCTATATGCAACTTTGAAACTTTATTAGAACACACTGCCTTGCACACTCCAAACTCCCATTACACACTCATCTGAGAAGAATATCTAGAAAAAATGAATGAATGTGTAGAATCAACCCAAAGGGCGTATTCATACATGCTTATAATATGAGAAGTTTGCAAAAGAAATGGAAAATATTCAGAAGTGTAAGAGACATCATTTGCAATTATTACCTGATTTTTGGGTCATGCAAACTGTAGCTTATTTTACCAGCGGTTAGGCAACCACTGCTTGTACAAAACTGTGGTTTGACAACCGCAAGTGAAATTCCATTTTTTAATATGAACCTGCTGCAACTTTTCATTTAAGATGTCCGGATAACCTCAACCTTGATTCTACAGATCCCCATGCAATTATCTGAACTGTCTTCTTGATTGAATTTCATGGGAATTGGCTATTATTAAGAAGTGTTCCCAAATTTCATACTTTGTTTTCTTGAGAATAGTGGACTAGTTGGTTCATCTTGCTAATAATTCGTGGACTAGTTAGCTCATCTTGATACAATTGAAATAATTTTTACTCATATTTCATATAGTTTACTAATAATGGTTTTTAATACATGGAGAGTTTTCCATTCTTGGCCTTGTTTCACCAGCACCCTGCTTCCCCTCTTCCATATTCCATATTTAGCTAAAAGATTTTCATGGAGTCGATGAAAACTCTTATCACCATGAAGTAAACCATCATTGTAACTATTTATTTCTCTTTGATTGGTAATTACTTTGGTAATTATGTATTCTCCTTCAACAAGATAAAATTCTTCCAATGATGTATTCTTGATTTCATGGTTTATACTGTCTGCTTGAGTAGAGCTGTCAACCACAAGAATGGCACACACTATGAGCGCACTCAATTCATCTGCCATCATTTCTAGGGGATCCAATGATGCCTCAATTTCAATTACTGCATCCACATCAATTGCCCCATCAAAGAGTTGTGAGTTTAAAGTGGACTCCGCTCCAACAGCTGCTCTTCCTATCACACCCATGAACTCTGACGGCACAGTCTGCAATTAAATAGAAAAAATGTCTCAATTCATAAAGTCAATTCTTTCCAAAATAAATTAGTTAACCCATTTCTTACAAAAGTCTATACAATCTTCAAAAAATGAAGAAAACAAAACCAAAGGCTCTAAATAATGTGCAAAACTACCTTCCAAAAGGAATATTCTATTCCATACCTGCAACATGTCAATGCAATTCCGCACTACTGCATTGCTGCAGTATGCAAGCTGTACATGATTCAACGCATGCAACTCTTGAATACCTCCTACACTCTGCAGCTTCTCACAGTTGCTAATACAAAGATACCACAGGCAGCTCAGCCGGGCAACACTTAACTCCTCAACCTCTGGGCATTGTTTAATGTCCAGGATTCCTAGCTTTGGAAGATCACATATTCCTGCCACCATTTTCAATTTTGCACAGTTACTCAACTCAAGAAGATGCAGTGTTGTTGGTACTGTTATGTTCTGGAGCTTCCCACACATGCAAATGGAAATCTCCTCAAGGCGAGTTGGGCCTACAAAACATGGAAGCTCTTCAAGCTCCGGACAATCAGATATAGATAATTGTACCAGATCAAAGTTACCTGACACACTTTTCCAAATTTTGACAACCACACAAGTGAAGATAAATGAGCTTCATACATCCATCAATTGTAATACTCTGAAGACAACTTGGACCTTCCAGAACTGGCAACTCCTCAAGCTTATCAACTGGGCACACTCACGAATGTTTAATGTGACAAGATTTTCAAGATTAGACATTCCTGACACTCTTTTGTTGGCAAAGTTATGTTCTGCAGCAAATTTTTCAAGGCAAGTTAGTTGAGCACATGTCATTCATTTCAATACTTTACCTGACACACTTTCTAGGTTAAATGAGCTTCATACATCCATCAATTATCAACTATAATACTCTCCAGACAATTCAAGATTACCTACTAGATTCATTTCAATACTTTTCAGGTCAAGCCCCTAGGACACAACTCGAGGTCAAGCCCCAACAATGAGAGATGTTCAATTCTACAAGTTTCTTTAGATCAGATATTCCTAATATACTTTTTAATCCTCCACAGGCATCCAACTCCAGACAGGTCAGTGTTGTTGGCAAAGTTATGTTCTGCAGCTTCCCACATCTGACAATGGAAATCCCCTCAAGGCAAGTTAATTGAGCAAAACATGGAAGCTCTTCAAGTTCAAGACAATCCCATACGGATAACCCTGCCACATCAAAGTTACCTGATACACTTTCCAAATTTTGACAACCATAAAACTGAAGATAACTGAGCTTCCTACATCCAACAATTGTAATACTCTGAAGACAATTTGGACCTTTCAGAATTGGCAACTCCTCAAGCTCGGGACACTCATGAATGTTTAATGTTACAATCTTTTCAAGATTAGACATTCCTGACACTCTTTTCAAATTTTTACAACCATTAATTTCAATAGATTTCAGGTTCCCACAATTTCAACTGTAATGCTCTCCAGACAATTCATACCTACGAGACACAACTCAAGCTCAAGCCCCCAACAATGAGAAATGTTCAATTCTACAAGTCCCATAAGATCAAATATTCCTGACATACTTTTCAATAATCCACAAGAAATCAATTCCATACAGGTCAGTGTTGCTGGAAAAGTTATGTTCTTCAGCTTCCCACATCTGATGATGGAAATCACCTCAAGGCAACTTAGGCGAGAAAACATGGAAGCTCCTCAAGTTCAGGACAATCCCATATGCATATACCTGCCGCATCAAAGTTACCTGACACACTTTCTAAATTTTGACAACCATGCAACTGAAGATAATTTAGCTTCCTACATCCATCAATTGTAATACTCTGAAGACAACTTGAACCTTCAAGAACTGGAAAATCCTCAAGCTCGGGACACTCACGAATGTTTAATGTTACAAGCTTTTCAAGATTAGACATTCCTGACACTCGTTTCAAATTTTTACAACCATTAATTTCAATACATTACAGATTCCCACAATTATTAACTGTAATACTCTCCAGACAATTCATACCTATGAGACACAGCTCAAGCTCAAGCCCCCAACAATGAGAAATGCTCAATTCTACAAGTTCCCTAAGATCAGATATTCTTGACATATTTTTCAATCCTCCACAACCAATCAACTCCAGACAGGTTAGTGTTGTTGGAAAAGTTATGCTCTGCAGCTTCCCACATCTGACAATGGAAATCTTCTCAAAGCAAGTTAGGCCAGTAAAACATGGAAGCTTTTTGAGCTCCGGACAATCCCATATGGATAATCTTGCCAGATCAATTCCTGATACTCTTTTCAAGATTTTACAACCATTCGACTCAAGACACTTCTTTTCCTCACATCTTTCATTATGAATTCTGTCTAGACAGTTCGCACCAACTAGACACAACTCAAGCTCCTGGCACAGAGAGCTACACGATTCTGCAAGTTTTGTAATATCATATTACTGAAATCCTTCTCAAATTTCCAAGATTTTCTAAGTGAAGGTGATTCAGCTTCCCAGATCCATCAATTCTAATGGTTTCTTTCAAACTTTGTAAATTGTTCAAGTGAAGGTAATTGAGCTTCCCACATCCATCAATTGTAATCCTCTTGAGGCAACTTGGACCCCGAAGAACTGGCATCTCTTCGAGCTTGGGACAGTCATGAATGTTTAATATTGCGAGCTTTTCAAGTTTAAATATTCCTGATACTCTTTTCAAATTTTTACAACCATTCAACATAAAATATTTCTGTTCCCCATATCTAGCAACATGAATCCTTTCCAGACGGTGCGTACTGACATGGCATAACTCAAGCTTAAGCACCGGACAATCTAAAATTTCCAGTTCTATAAGCCTCCTGAGATCAGATAAACCTGATACGCTTTCCAAACGTTCACAATTTCTAATTGTGATTTTTTCTAGGCATCTCAGATGGGAAAGACTTAACTCATGAAGCTTAGGACATTGACTAATGTCAAATACTACAAGATTTGGAAGATTAGATGTTCTTGACAGTCTTTGGAAGTTTGCACAAGTCTTAATCTCAAGATAATTCAATGTCTTTACTAACAATAAATCCACTTCAATCAAATTTTCCATGTGATGTAGTTTGAGAGATACAAGGCTGGGACAGTGATTTCCACTAATTAGGATCTTTATTACAAGTTCTTGGTTCCTTATCTCCAGATTTTCAAGGCTACGAAGGGGAACCTTAACAGTGGTAGACACTCTGCTAATATTCAAAGCCACTTCATTGCTTCCTGTGATGAAATTTTTGATAAGCAAACTTGTAAAACATGAAGACGTAAAAGTATTCAGTTCTTTCCTTTTGTTCATAGCCAGTTCTCCACGTAGTGTGGAACACATCAAAACCAACCAAGTCGGATGAACCCTGAGGCATTCTAATAAAGACCAACCTTCTATTGGCATATCTTTGGCATCCAACACTACCTGCTCCAAATTATTTGATATTCCTAATAAATCTGGAAACTCCTCCAACGAGGTTTGATAAATCTGGAGCTCTTTCAACTGAGAGGGCGCCTACGATTCAAAATAGATTTAGTTTTAAAATGACAATGATAAACAATCATCCATTCAATAAAAATAGTATAATGTTTTCTATACCATTAATTTGGAGACTTGATTTTCCACAGGATAGAACAAAATACCTGTACTTCTCTGAGTTCTCTCTGCCACAATCTTTTAAGATATCCATGGCTAATTCTTAAACACTGCAAATTTTGAAGAGTAATCCATGAAGGAATGCTATGGTGTTCCCTGCAATACAGATCAAGCTGAAGCCAGAGCAAAGGATTTGATGTCTCAGCAGACTCATCTGATTCCCCTAAAAAATATGTGATTTGACAACCCAAAGACCTATCCATAAAGGAATGAAAACACCTGCCTTTGGTTTGGGCGAGGATGTTTCGGAATCCCTTTAATTCCTGCATACAGAGACTAACCTCAGGCTCGCAATGTAGTAAGAAGCTAATATTTGGAATATCACACCGTGTACTAGAAATATTAATGATGAAGAAGCATACCAGAGATTTAAGATGTCGAGGATTCCATAGGCGATGAGGAGAGCTGATTTCATTTGCCATTTCTCTTCCCAAGTCCCGCAGGTGGTCATGCATTCTCAATGCACACCTGTCCTCCTCCCACAGTACATTCAAGTATTCTATTTCTTCAACAAGACACCTGTCTTTTAGTGTTTCCAGTGCAGGTTGACCGCTCCATCCGGATCCTTCCCATACTCTTAAAGCCAATCTCTTTGATTTGTCCATAAAAAAACATGCAATATCCATAAAAATTTGCCTCTCCTCACTATCTACTGCATCGAAACTTATCTTAAGTCTATCTTTGATGTCCCCATGAAGAATCCTACGAACTTTATCCAGTTCAAACCGCCAATAATAATCAGGTCTCCCATAAACATGCCGACCCAGAACTTGAAGGGACAGAGGCAAGCCTCTAGACACGCCTACGAATGCATCAACCAGATCCTCATATCCACTAAGCGGGTGGGATTGAAAGATCTATAAAAAAGCCATCCTATCCATTTTAAATTATAATGAAGCATAATTCCCGTGCTTATAAGGACACCTACATCCCAGGTTGTAACGATTACCAAACTATTTCTAGAGTTATTTAGAATATCTATAACCAAAAGAGCATCTAGCTGCTTCGCCTGATCAATATCATCTAAAACAATCAAGAAGCTCAAAAAACTGCCCTCAGTAGGTGATTCCTGACATAGTTTGTTCTTTCTTCCGTGCTCTGAAAATCAGGAGGTTGTTCATCGAAGAGATCTCTAAGAAGTTTATTTAGTAAAGAATGTAACTCACATCTTGCAGATTCTTCCCGCACATCAAACAAAAAACAAGCTCGAGAGTATTCTGAACGCTTTCGGTTGAATAACTCTTTCGCTAGAGTTGTCTTGCCTACCCCACCCATTCCATAGATGCCAACGATCTTAGAATGGTCATTGCGTTCTACTTTCAGGCAACACTGGCTTTCAAAATCATGTACAAGCTCATGTAGGCACCGCCTTTCAAAATCTTCTACAAGCTTCTTCAGTCCCACTGGATATCTGGCAACAAATAAAGGTTTTTTCCTTTTCACTTCTTTTTGCACTGCTAGCACTATGTTTTTACATTCCCTGATAATTTCCCAAAGATAAATCGGAATTTCGTTGGAAACACATTTGTTGAGTAAATTCAACGAGTTTTGGGGCAAAAACACACAACAGAAACTTATAAAACTAGAGCTACTAAAATACAGCACAACACATACTAGAGTAAAACTAGAGTTACTATGTTTTTGCAGTCAGAAGCTTTGCAAAAGAAATAGAAACATGTTTTGTTGAGTAAATGCAACAAATTGTGAGGTAAAATATAACACAACAAAGTAGAGCACAGAAGAAGCCTTACTGATCTGAATTGTTGTACTCGAAGCCAGTGATTAATGAAACAGATTGTAGGGCTTCCTTCCACTCATTAATCCCCGTCAAGTACCTGGGCTTCTTTTCATAATTCGTGAAAGCATCAGCATACACTCCTTTCTCTATGTGGCGCAGCTCCCAAGGCTCCACACCGTAAAACACAGGAATAATCTTAGCTTTACTCTGTAACATGAGAACCAGCTCAGCCAAACACCAAGGGGACTCTGTATATCTTTTGGAAAAGATGGCGATCTGAACCGATGCAGAGCGGATGGCTGTCTCAATCGTAGAAGGAAATGAATCTCCGTGTTGTTTTTCTTCTGAATCAAGAAACGCCCTTACTCCCAACTGCTGCAGAGAATTGTAGAGTAGAGTAGCTAGAGTTTGTTTGACATCGGGTCCTCTGTGGTTGATAAACACATCAAACAATCTCGAAGATTCATCTACCTTCCTTCTTTTTCCCAGAGAAAGCACGACGCTCCTCATTTTCTTGGTGAGTTGAGGAACAATATGCCATCGATTAGAGTTGGAACATAAACACTGAGCGAGTGTTTGAGAAGACGGCTTATTTTAAAGAAGAAGAGTAGAGTCGGGATACTTCTCGGAAACAACGAGGATTGACGGGATTATCTTAAACAAGAAGAGAAAAGTCGGGATACTTCTCCCGAAGATTAAAATATAACAAGCAACGACAAAGTCATTTCCTAATGTGGAATGAAATGAAATGAAAGAATTCTAATGACGTTCACTTTAAGGTATTCATAGTCACAATATTAAGAAGTTTTTAAAATATTTTTGATGTTGGCTTTTTTATTATTTTTAGATGGATTTACTTTGAAGAAGAAGAGTAGAAGTCGGGATACTTCGTGGAAACAACAAAGATTAAAATATGTTCGGAAGATAACAAGCACCACAATCTGTTGGCCAACCCTTAAGCCATTTCCTAATGAAGTATGAAATGAAAGACTTTTAATGACATCCACGAGACCAAGCGATCTAAGGGATCCAGAGCCACAACATTAAAAGCTTTTAGATTTCTTTCGATGTCGGCTCTTCTGCTATTTTAAGACGCGAGTTTATTTTGAAGAAGAAGAGTAGAATTCTAGATACTTCTCGGAAACAAGAATTGACGGGCTTATTTTAAAGAAGAATAGTAGAAGTCGGGATACTTCTAAAACAACGCAGATTAAAATATGTTCGGATGATAACAAACACTGTCTGTAATGCCCCGCCTCGGGACAATGGGAACAAAATAGAAATTTCTAAAATTTCGGGATAATTTTTTTTTTTTTTTAAAGGTGAACGGTTAATACTAATGTTTGCTTAATTGTTTCCCGCTAATATTTAATTTTATTATAAATTTATTTACCCAAAATTTAAATAAAAACTATTCCATTAATGACTTAATTATTTATTCTTCTTAAGTTAACTAGTCACAAAATAATATTCTACAACCCCCTTGTTATAATTAATTAGTCTCCCCTTTTAATTTATTAATTTGCCACATCCCTTTTTATAATTTATTTTATTTACATACACACACACACACTAAACTTCATTTTCCATTTCCATTTAAAATTGCCCATGGCTTAAAAGTGAACTGATTATTTGTGAGCCCTTGGATCAAATCGATCTTGGCCCTTGGTTTTGAAAATACCCTAAAGTTTGCCCTAACTTCCTTATCTTTTCCTTTCTTTTCATTTGAATTTCTTTCTTATTTTCCTTCTCTTTCTTTTCATTCTTTTTCTCATTTTGTTTTGCTCTCTCTTAATGTAGGTTGTATGGATGAAACTATGAAGTTTTTTTTTTTTTTTTTGGTTAAAACCGTATTGAATTTGTTTTAAAACCTCATACAAAAACAAGAATGTTTTCTTTATTTTTTTTTGGTTAAATGCACATATTTATTTATTTGCTTGAAGGGAGAGAGATGGTGGATTGAAGGAGGGGTTGTCTTTGGCTGCGCGGTGGAAGGACAAGGGGGAAGTGACCGTGGCGGTGGTGTGGGTCGCGGCGGTGGTGCGAGGAGGAGTGGGGGTCGCGAGGGGGAAGCTGAGCATTTGTAGCGGTAAGGGCAGCGTGTGGGGTGGGTCGTGGCAACGGCCGGGAGGTAGAGGTGTGGACAGGAGGTGGCTACGTGGAGGGAGGATGGGGAAAATGGCGGCGGGATAGCAGTGAGGATCGCGCGGTGGGGTGACCGTGGACGGGTGGGGGGGGGGTTCGGCCCTCCCCCGAACACTGACAATGCCAAACAAAAAAAATAGTCGATTTTCCTCCTTTTTTGTTTATTATTATTATTATTATTTTTGTTTAATAAAAACTTAAAACATATATTATATATTATATATTAATATGTATAATATATATAATATATAATATCCTATAGTGTGTATATATATATATATATATATATCATTCAACAATTTAAAATGATAATATTTAATATTTTTCTATATATATATATAATACATACATATATATGTATTTACATAATGCAATAAAAATATAATAAGACTAATGGTATTGCACTTACAAAAAAAAAAAAAAGGTTTTAAAACTATAAATGTAATACTTGTTTTCAATAAATAACCAAGAAAATATGATTAATACAAGTTTAATTTATTTCATTATTCTTTTGACAAATATCACAATAATCCATATTCCCAATAAATCAAATTTCTTTTGACACAAATATTCAGATTTCTAAAACTATATAGTGGTAGAATTTTTTTTTTTTTAAACTTGTTTCACTTAGGATCTAAATCTATGATTTTTTTTTTTTACAAGGGAATGCACATTTCAAATTGATAATAATTCTTCCAATGTTAAAAAGCAAGCTTCATCTAAAAGTAGATTTCTTTTCAAATAAATAATTTTTTTGTCAAAATAATATTCCAAAACAAGGCATGTTAAAGGAATGTGAATATATTTCTATTGAATGTATTTTAAAGGAATACAATATTTTACAAGTCTTCTTTTGCACAATCTTCTCAATACATCATTTATCAACATACTAAAATACATGAGGAGACAACCAAATAAACCTATTCCCAAGATTGAACAAAAGCTTCTCATATACAATTGAAATACCAATCTTACAAGTGGTTATCAAATACAAAAAAAGAAGAGAAATGACAATAAGGGGAAAGTTTCCACAAGCCATACTCTAGGGGTTACTGATGCAAGTAATGGTTCACAAAACTTTGAGAGAATAAAGGAAGAACAAGATGTCACCAACTCCAACTTTGAGATCCAATCTTCACGCCTTTAGAAAATCCAACCAAGGAGAAGAAACTTGTTTTTCCACCCAACCATACGCATCATTACATGCATCTCCCAAGGTTGGGATGCATGCTTTAGCCTCCCCAAGCTCATGGGAAAGAGGACACTATCCACAACTATGCACAAGAATGAGGGTGATAAATAACATTACATTCATACAAAACAAGGCAATGACTAAGACAAGACTCCAAATTTTACAAAGATGAAAAAGAGGAGAAATCAAGTTCTACCTCTAAACAAAGTGGGGAAGAGAGGAGAGAAGTTCTCCAAAATTGTAACCAACAATAGTTGTTTTAAAACAAGATCTCTATGCCCTCCTTATTTCTCCTAATTCATTCAAACCCTCCTTATTCCTCCTCCTTTCACCAAATCCTTCTTGGAAGGATTTTCAAACCCAAAGGGGTTTCTTACCAAGAATGGGGAAGGAGGTTCAAGCTAAATGAACCAACTTCCCCACCTCAAACCATTTGAGGGGAAAAAACTAAATCCTATAAGGCTTGCCATCAAGCCTATAAGGATTGAGAGAGGACGAAAATCCTTCTCTCTTTCCCCATAACTCCAAAAATCTATCATGCCATATGATGGAGGGAGTAAAATCAAATAACAATAAATACAAATCCACATACAACAACCATATTTCCAAGAAAACAAAACTAACAACTAGCATGACTACAACACATACAATAAAGCTTAAGAGCCTACCTCAAAGAAAACTCTCCAAAAAGTTTTCCAACTTCAATCTTCTCCACTTCTTGACCCAAACAAACTCTAGCTCCAAATCACACAAGCATCCAAGCAAAGGCTCCCAAAAAAAAGTTCTCTTCTTTTCCCATGAGGGGGAATTTGAAGAGGAGCAAGCAAAAATCCTCACAAATGAGGGGGTGACATGTGTCACCCTCTCTCCTCCTTCAAGGTCAAAGATGTCAAAGATAAATGAGAGAAAGGGTAAAATGAATTTTAGCCCTCTTCTCCCAAATTACTCTAAATGATAACAAAACAATTTTTGTGCAACTTTTAAGAAGCACACTAATCCATACCTCTTACATGGATGTGACCAAAGAGGAGGTAAAAAGGGAGGGAAAACTCCCTCTAGCATTGGAAATAAGCCCCCCTACATATTAGGTAGGGTCCAAGGGCTCATTTTCATGTTAAGGGAACTCCCAAACTAAAAAGGGTCCTAAAAATGCCCAAAATAACCCAATTTCGGGTTTTGCATTTTTGGCACAAGGGTAGAGGGTGTGGGGACCACCCAAGGGTTCACATGTGACCCTAAACCCTTGTGATTAAGTACATCATTAAACAAAATCAAAACTTAATGAAAGTGGGATCATTAATTCCCAAAAACAAGTTTACAACACAACCAATTACCCTAAGCAAGATTAATAATTACAAGACATATTACATTACAAAAGAGGGTCACCCATGGTGCCCAAAACAATAATTCTAACGCTAAGGCCTCAAGCAATAAACATGGCTAGGACTTAGCCCATGGGCTGCTTGTGCAAAGTTGTGTAGCTAGCTTGAGTCCCATGTTCTCCTGTGACCTGTCACCTGCACACTCATTGCACACATTAAACGCACATGTCCGATAAAATATAAATCAACTACTAAATAAGATATCAATGAATTCTAGACTAACATTTCATCTTTTTGGAATCAAAAGTGTGACAACGTGCACAACTATACATAATTCACCATAAGTTAGTCATAATGATAAAATGACATGTATCCATAGAATCCCAACATGCAACAAACTAAGTATCCATCAATATAATTACGTTCCCAAAATAACATCATATCAAATTAATATCCATGACATCATAAGAAATAGCTACAACATAGTGATCAAGCTAAATTGGCGCTATACACCTAAATGTCCATACATGTCTAATAAGATCAAATCTCTAAATAAAATGTCTAAAATATATCAAATCCTGTCAAAACATGTCTAATAGTAAGAGGAACAAGTAATCGAGCTATAAAAGTGTGGGCACTACATCCCCTCTACTAAACTTAGACTTCCTCTTGAAGTCACTAAAAGAGATACGGATATCCACCCTCAAAGGTGTCGATCCTCCCGGTGGGCTGCTTTGTCTTATCATATCGGTCCCACCGCACTCTAACCTAGTCCAAGTCTCGACCTAGAAGGGCCAACCTCTTGTGCTCCGTATGCGTATGGGCTCCGAGTCTCCCTTTCTCTCGTCCTCTTCCTATAATGCCACCAATCCAAAACATGAGAAGCATTTGGTACATATCTATATAGTACGAAACATGAAAAATATCATGGGCCCGTCAAGGCATGGTGGCAAAGCTAGGCGATAGGAAACTAGACCGATGACCTCTAAAATATCAAAAGGCCCCACAAAACAAGGCGATAGCTTGGAACCCTTTCCATAACGGAGTTGAACTCTTATGTAGACGAACTCGAAGAAGACTTTGTCACCTACTGAGAAGTGACGATCAATCCTCTTGGTGTTTGCATATGCCTTCTGGCGTGCTCTCGCCTACTCAAGTCGCTTCCTAATCGGAACAACCTGCTGCTCTAAATCCTCGTAGATAAGCCGGCCCCGGATAATTTTGTCATCTAGTCTATCCCAACTCAAAGGTGTCCTGCAAGGTCGTCCATACAAAGCCTGGTAAGGAGCCATACCAATGGAATTGTGATAGTGTTGTTGTAGGGGAAAACTCAACTAAATATAAATAATCTTCCCATTTTCTCTGCTGATCCATCACATATAGTCTCAACATGTCCTCCAACACCTAATTAACCCTCTATGTCCCCATCCGTCTCTCGGATGATATGCTGACCTAAAATTAACTGAGTACCCAGAGCGGTCCGAAAGGAAGTCCGAAAAGCTGAAGTATAGATGGTATCCTTGTCATTGATGATGGTCTTCAGAATCCCATGCAACCTAATAATGTCCTCCATAAATACTTTGGCGATGGCCTGAGCATTATATGTGACCTTGGTTGGTGAGAAGTGTGCAACCTTGGTCAACTTATCCATGGTAACCATAATGGCATCATGATGATAAGAAGACATAGGAAGTCTGACTATGAAATCCATGGAGATCACATCCCATTTCCACTCGGGAATATCATGAGGGTGTAAAAGTCCTGCGGGATGAGAATGCTCTGCCTTGACCCTCTGGCACTCAAGGCAACGTGCAACAAAATCTGCTATGTCCCGACAAAGACCCGACCAATAATATAACTCCTCAAATCAGCGTGCATTTTCTTTACTCCTGGTGTGTTACATATGGGGCTCGATGAGCCTCGATAAGGATGAAGCTATGCAGATCACCCGACTTGGGTACGTAGATGCACCTATGGAACCGAGGTAAACCATCTGTCTCTAAAATACACCCTACATATCTCGCCCTCTAAAGAACCCCCGTGATTCCAACATCTGTCTAGCTCCCTCATAAAACCTATCTTCTGGAAGGTACTCAAGAATCCTGCCTCTCAAATCTGATCATTGCCGAGTGTCAATGAAGCAAGTACATGTCATCGCTCTACCGAGTGCATCTGCAACAACATTTTCCTTTCCTTTGATATACTTCACCTCCATGTCATACTCACTTAGAACTCCATCCAATGCCGCCGATTGTGAGCATTGAGGTTTGAATGTGAGAAGATGTGCTGCAAAGCTACGATGAGTCTCATCCTCAAAATGAAAGGTCTACCCAAAAGGAAGTGTCGCCAACGCACAAGTGCATGAACAACTGCTGCAAGCTCCAAGTCATGAGTAGGATAGTTAAGTTCATAGTCTTTGAGCTTACGAGACTCAAAGGCAATAACCCGATGCTCTTGCATAAGAACTACTCCCAAACCCTCTAGTGATGCATCAGTACAAACAACAAAATCCTTTGTAGGGTCCGGAACTGCTAAGATGGGCGTCGTGGTTAACCTTTCCTTAAGCAACTGAAAGGCCTGCTCACACTTTTCTGACCAATCAAACTTCTTCCCTTTTCTCTGAAGAGAAGTAATAGGGTGAGCAATCCTAGAAAATTCTGTACAAACCTACGGTAATACCCTGCTAAACCCATAAAACTCCTCACCTCAGTATCTGATGTGGGCGTTGGCTAGTCCATGATAGCTTGTATCTTAGAGGGGTCTACTGAAATACCCTCACCTGATATGATATGACCCAAGTATTGAATCTCTGTCTCGAAAGAAGTTGCATTTTCAAAGTTCCCATATAACTTTTGCTCTCTCAAAACCTCAAGTACTGCCTCAAATGCTCCTCGTGTTCCTCCTCGAACGAGAATATATCAATATATCTTTAAGGAACACTAAGACAAAGCGATTCGAAATATCTCGAATACTCCATTCATGAGGCTCATGAAGACAAATCGGGGCATTGGTCAAACCAAATGGAACAATGTGAACTCATAATGCCCATAACGTGTGCGGAATGTTGTTTTATGAATGTCCTCAATCGATATGCGCAATCGATAATACCTTGACTTGAGATTGATTTTGGAGAACACTCTCACTCCCGCATCTCGATCAAACAAGTCATCAATCCTAGGAAGTGGATAATGGTTCTTTATTGTGACCTTATTGAGTTGTCTCAAGTCCACAAAATTTTTGAGAGAACCGTCCTTCTTCCTCACAAATATGACTCGCGCGCCCCAAAGAGATACACTAGGCGAATGAGACCCTTATCTGACAACTCCTCTAATCGAATCTTGAGCTCATGAAGCTCGGAGTCGCTCATTCGATAGGTGCCCTAGAAATCTGGTGCGGATCCAAGTACTAAATCAATGGTGAAATCCACCTCTCTCTGGGTGGTATCCTGGAAGCTCTCCTGAAACACATCGGCATACTCTCCTCAAAATGCATGATCATCAAAGGGTGAATGCTCAAATGCTCTCTCGATCGATCACCGATGGTGATAGTAAACAATCGACATCCCTTACGCATGTTCCGATTGAGTTGCTTAGATGATATCATGCGCAAGGAGATAGGCCTCTCGCATCCTCGATATCACAATCGTATTCCCAAGATCATCCCGACACTTAATGACCTTATTTCTACGATCCACCTTAGCTCGATGAGCCTCGAGCCAATCCATACCTAAAACTACTTGATAGGATCCTAACAGGATAACTCGAGGTCAAGTGTAGTGGAGAAGGCTCCTAAATTAAGTACGCAACTCTCCACATATGAGTCCACGGCAAGTTTGGCCCCAGAGGCCAACTCAACCTGCCAACTATCTGGTTTCCTAGCCACCACTAGCCCACACTGGTCCACTATAGAAGGTGATATAAAAGAATCTAAAGCACCTGAATCAAAAATCTACCGAGACGAAATACCTCTCGATAAAGACTTGTCGTCTCAATGACTGTGGCCTGATGCTCGGCCTAGTGGTTGTCAACCGCTACATATACACGATGGGCGCATCCCACATCACCCACCGTCTACTCGGATCTAGTGGCTCTCTGTGCATCCATGGTATTGGGTTTGTGTGGGCACATACGCACATAGTGATCAGGAGATCCACAAATAAAACATCCTCATGTACCCCTATGAGATGGGGTCCCTCCTGTACTCGGTGTCTGATCCTGCCCGGCCTAACTCTAGCAGATTCGTACGCGAGCCGGCCGTGCACTACCGAGTACCGTGCCTCCTATCCCTGGCTCCACCAAAACCTCCTCTAGTACCACCTCTTTGAAAACTCGAGTTTGCCTAGCCCTCTACCGCCGGTGGCCATGGTGCCGTCTGCTACTGCCATGGGTGTGGTGGGGCCTCGTGGCTGCCGGTGGAGGCCAGAATCCTCCTCTAAGGGGTGGTGCTTGTATCCCGCGTGACCTCCGACTATGAAAGGGCTGGTATCCTCTCCTGAAACTTGCTCTTGTTTCTATCTCGGTGCTCTGTGCCTTGGTCCCCATTCTCTCTCGGCTAGTAGGCCTTCTCGGCGACCTTCTCAGTGTGGAGGAGATAACATCCTAACCGCTCCTCGCTATATCTGCATTAAGGCCTTGAATAAACACATTGCTTAACTTGTAATTTCTCATCTTGCAGGTAATCCACATACTGTAGAAGATCCATGAACCTGCTCTCATCTTGGGGCTATTGTGCCGAGATCCTTGTCGTAAGTCGTGAAACTCATTAATCCTCTTCCCAGGAAATGCTTTGACATATAGCAGCCCTGAATCACTCCTTGAACATCTCCCAAGTCACTGTCTCTCGAGTCAGATGGAGCTTCCACTCCTCATTCCTCCACCAAACGCCTGCTGCGTCTCGAAGGAGGTGTATGGCGAACCTTGCCTTGACATTGCTCTCGTAAGAGTGCAAGCCAAAGCAACTATCCAAGCTAAGGAGCCATGACTCACCCAAAGCCATCGGTGAGAGCTGGTGTAGGTAGGTGGTCAAGTAAGCAAAGAAGATCTCTAATCACACTGCCAGGTGTCTCGCCATGGCGATGTAGTCCAACAGGTGAAAGGGGTCGTCTATCCCCAACTGGTCCATCGAGGCTATGAGAGCGGCTACGATGGTATGAGGCTACCCTCTCGTGATGAATGGAAGGGCTACGTGACCTCTCCCGCCTCGGGTATCGTGCTCGCGGCTGGCTCAAATGTGCGTACTTGCCTATCGGCTCTTCGTCTCCTCTCTCGCCTCCTGCGGTGGTGGAAGATGATGCTGCACAACGCCCATTAGCTGCTGCAGGACCTCTAATATCTGAGGCCCAAATTTGGGTGCCGGCGGCTCCCGCGTAGGTGCACTACGCCCTAAGCCTCTAGCTGATCGTCCCCTCTTGGGTGCCATCCTGTGCACGAGGTGAGTGAAGAAGTTATTAAATTATAATTAAATGGTTGTGGAATTTTTTTAAAAAAATATTTTTATTTATTTATTTAATTTTAATGTTATTACAAATATTGTTAACCAGTTGATTGCTTACCCGTGAGTGTTCGTGTGTGCGAACCTCGCTCTGATACCAAATGTAATGCCTCGCCTCGAAACAACGGGAACAAAACAGAAATTTCTAAAATTTCGGATAACTTTTTTAAAAGGTGAACGGTTAATACTAATGTTTGCTTAACTATTTCCCACTAATATTTAATTTTATTATAAATTTATTTACCCAAAATTTAAATAAAAACTATTCCATTAATGACTTAATTATTTATTCTTCTTAAGTTAACTAGAGTCACGAAATAATAGTCTACAACCCCCTTTTTATAATTAATTAGTCTCCCCTTTTAATTTATTAATTTGACACACCCCTTTTTATAATTTATTTTATTTACATACACACACACACACACACTAAACTTCATTTTCCATTTCCATTTAAAATTACCCATGGCTTAAAAGTGAACCTCCGATTATTTGTGAGCCCTCGGATCAAATCGATCTTGGCCCTTGGTTTTGAAAATACGCTAAAGTTTGCCCTAACTTCCTTATCTTTTCCTTTCTTTTCATTTCAACTTCTTTCCTATTTTCCTTCTCCTTCTTTTCATTCTTTTTCTCATTTCGTTTTGCTTTCTCTTAATGCGGGTTGTATGGAGGAAACTATGGAGTTTTGTTTTGTTTTTTTGTTAAAACCGTATTGAATTTCTTTTAAAACCTCATACAAAACCAAATGTTTTTATTTTTATTTTTTTAAATGCACATATTTATTTATTTATTTATTTGCTTGAAGGGGAGAGAGTCGATGGATTGGAAGGAGGGGGTGCATTGGCGCGGTGGAGGGATAGGGGAAGTGACCGTGGCGGTGGTGTGGGTCGTGGTGGTGGCGTAGGGAGGAGGAGTGGGGGTCGCGATGGGGAAGCGCCACCGCGGTGGTAAGGGCGAGTTGTGGGGAGGGGGTTGTGGTAACGGCCGGGAGGCGGAGGTGTGGGACAGGAGGTGGCTACGTGGAGGGAGGAGGACGGAAAACGACTTCGGCAAGGATAAGTAGCGGACCGGCATGCGGGGGCGACGTCAGACGGACGGGTGGAGGGAGGGGTTCGGCCCTCCCCCAACACCAAACAATGCCAAACAAAAAAAAATAGTCGATTTTCCCCCTTTTTTTGTTTATTATTATTATTATTATTATTTTTGTTGTTTAATAAAAACTTAAAACATATATTATATATTAATATGTATAATATATATAATATATAATATATGATATAATATCCTATAGTATATATATATATATATATATATATATATATATATATATATATAATTTAGCAATTTAAAATAATAATATTTAATGTTTTTCTAAATACGTATATACATACATACATACATATCATTTAGCAATTTAAAATGATAATATTTAATGTTTTTCTAAACACACACACACACACACACACACATATATATATATATTCGTATATATATCATTTAGCAATTTAAAATGATAATATTTAATGTTTTTCTAAATACATACATACATACATATATACGATATATATATATGTATATATATATATATATATATATATATATATATATATATATATCGTATATATGTATGTATGTATGTATGTGTGTGTGTGTGTACATATATATGTATGTACATATATATATTACATATATATATATATATATATATATATATATATATATATATATATGTAATATATATATGTACATACATATATATGTACACACACACACACATATATATATATTTAGAAAAACATTAAATATTATCATTTTAAATTGCTAAATGATATGTGTGTGTGTGTGTGTGTGTGTGTGTGTGTGTGTGTGTGTGTGTATTTACATAATGCAATAAAAATATAATAAGACTAATGGTATTGCACTTAGCAAAAAAAAGTTTTAAAACTATAAATCTGCAATACTTGTTTTCAATAAATAGCCAAGAAAAATATGATTAATACAAGTTTAATTTATTTCATTATTCTTTTGACAAAAATCACAATAACCATATTCCCAATAAATCAAATTTCCTTTGACACAAATAATCAGATTTCTAAAACCATATAGTGGTAGAATTTAAAACTAGTTTCACTTAGGATCTAAATCTATGAAGATTTTTACAAGGGAATGCACATTTCAAATTGATAATAATTCTTCCAATGTTAAAACGCAAGCTTCATCTAACAAGTAGATTTCTTTTTAAATAAACAATTTTTTTTTGTCAAAATAATATTCCAAAACAAGACATGTTAAACGAATGTGAATATATTTCCATTGAATGTATTTTAAAGGAATACAATATTTTACAAGTCTTCTTTTGCATAATCTTCTCAATACATCATTATTTATCAACATACTAAAATACATGAGGAGACAACCAAATAAACCTATTCCCAAGTTTGAACAAAAGCTTGCGATATACAATTGAAATACCAATCTTACAAGTGGTTATCAAATACAAAAAAAGAAGAGAAATGACAATAAGGGGAAAGTTTCCACAAGCCATACTCTAGGGGTTACAATGCAAGTAACGGTTCACAAAACTTTGAGAGAACAAGGGAAGAACAAGATGTCACCAACTCCAACTTTGAGATCCAATCTTCATGTCTTTAGAAAATCTAACTAAGGAGAAGAAGCTTGTTTTCCACCCAACTATAGGCATCATTACATGCCTCTCCCAAGGTTGGGATGCATTCTAGCCTCCCCAAGCCCATGGGAAAGAGGACAGCCATCCACAACTTTGCACAAGAATGAGGGTGACAAACAACATTACATTCATACAAAACAAGGCAATGACTAAGACAAGACTCCAAATTTTACAAAGATGAAAAAGAGGAGAAGCCAAGTTCTACCTCTAAAACAAATGGGGAAGAGAGGAAAGAAGTTCTCCAAAATTGTAACCAACAATAGTTGCTTTAAAACAAGATCTCCATGCCCTCCTTATTTCTCCTAATTCATTCAAACCCTCCTTATTCCTCCTCCCTTTCACCAAATCCTTCTTGGAAGGATTTTCAAACCCCAAAGGGGTTTCCTTACCAAGAATGGGGAAGGAGGTTCAAGCCAAATGAACCAACTTCCCCACCTCAAACCATTTGAGGGAAAAAAACTAAATCCTACAAGGCTTGCCATCAAGCCTATAAGGATTGAGAGGGAAGAAAATCCCTCTCTCTTCCCCCACAACTCCAAAACTCCATCATGCCATATGATGGAGGGAGTAAAATCAAATAACAATAAATACAAATCCACATACACAACCATATTTCCAAGAAAATAAAACTAACAACTAGCATGACTACAACACATACAATAAAGCTTAAGAGCCTACCTCAAAGAAAGCTCTCCAAAAATTTTTCCAACTTCAATCTTCTCCACTTCTTGACCCAAGCAAACTCTAGCTCCAAATCACACAAGCATCCAAGCAAAGGCTCCCAAAAAAAGTTCTCTTCTTTTCCCATGAGGGGAATTTGAAGAGGAGCAAGCAAGAATCCTCACAAATGAGGGGGTGACATGTGTCACCCCTCTCTCCCTTAAAGGTCAAATATGTCAAAGATAAATGAGAGAAAAGGTAAAATGACTTTTAGCCCTCTTCTCCCAAATTACTCTAAATGATAACAAAACAATTTTTGTGCAACTTTTAAGAAGCACACTAATTCATACCTCTTACATGGATGTGACCAAAGAGGAGGCAAAAGAGAGGGAAAACTCCTCTAGCATTGAAATAAGCCCCTACATATTAGGTAGGGTCAAAGGGCTCATTTTCATGTTAAAGGAACTCCCAAACTAAAAAGGGTCCCTAAAAATGCCCAAAATAACCCAATTTCGGGTTTTGCATTTTTTGGCACAAGGGTAGAGGGTGTAGGGACCACCCAAGGGTTCGCATGTGACCCTAAACACTTGTGATTAAGTACATCATCAAACAAAATCAAAACTTAATGAAAGTGGGATCATTAATTCCCAAAAACAAGTTTACAACACAACAAATTATTCTAAGCAAGATTAATAATTACAAGATATATTACATTACAAAAGAGGGTCACCCATGGTGCCCAAAACAATAATTCTAACGCTAAGGCCTCAAGCAATAAACATGGCTAGGACTTAGCCTATGGGCTGCTTGTGCAATGTTGTGTAGCTGGCCTGAGTCCCACGTTCTCCTGTGACCTGTCACCTGCACACTCATTGCACACATTAAATGCACATGTCTGGTAAAATATAAATCAAATACTAAACATGATAACAATGAATTCTATACTAAAATTTCATCTTTCTCGAATCAAAATTGTGACAACGTGCACCGCTATACATAATTCACCATAAGTTAGTCATAATGATAAAATGACATGTATCCATAGAATCCCAACATGCAACAAACTGAGTATCCATCAATATAATTACAGTCCAAAGCAACATCATATCAAATTAGTATCCATGATATCATAAGAAAATGCTACAACATAGTGATCAAGCTAAATTGGCTATATGCGCCTAAATGTCCATACATGTCTAATAAGATCAAATCTCTAAATAAAATGTCTAAAATATATCAAATCCCTATCAAAACATGTCTAATAGTGAGAGGAACAACAAGTAACTGAGCTATAAAAGTGTGGGCACTACACTGACAATTTTTAGCCAACCCCCTTAAGCCATTTTCTAATGTGGTATGAAATGAAATGAAAGACTTTTAATGACATCCACGAGACCAAGTAGTCTAAGGGACTCAAAACCAAAACATTAAGAAGCTTTCCGATTCCTTTCGATGTTGGCTCTTCATTGTTTAAGACGGGATTATTTTAAAAAAGAAGAGTAGAAGTTGTGATACTTCTCGGAAGCAACAAGGATTGATGGGCTTATTTTAAAGAAGAAGAGTAGAAGTCGGATACTTCTTGGAAACAACTAAGATTAAAATATGTTTGGATGATAAGAAACACCAACAATTTGTGGGCCAACCCCTTAAGCCATTTCCTAATGTGGTATGAAATGAGATGAAATGAAAAACTTTTAATGACATCCACGAGACCAAGCGAGTCTAAAGGACCTAGAGCCACAACATTAAAAAGCTTTGATTCCTTTTGATGTCGGCTCTTCTATTGTTTAAGACGAGCTTATTTTAAAGAAGAACAATAGAAGTTGGGATACTTCTAAGAAACAACGAGGATTAACGGGCTTATTTTAAAGAATAAGAGTAGAAGTCGATCTACATCTTCTCGGAAACAATGAAGATTAAATTATGTTTGGATGATAACAAGCACCGACAATTTGTTGGCTAACCCCTTAAGCCATTTCGTAACGTGGTATGAAATGAAATGAAAGACTTTTAATGACGTCCACGAGACCAATTAGTCTAATGGACCCAAAGCCACCTTAAGAATCTTTCAGATTCCTTTCGATGTCGGCTCTTCTATTATTTAAGACAAGCTTATTTTAAAGAAGAAGAGTAGAAGTTAGGATACTTCTCGGAAACAACGAAGATTAAAATATGTTCAGTTGATAACAAACACCAATAATTTGTTAGCCAACCCCCTTAAGCCATTTCCTAATGTGGTATGAAATGAAAGAATTTTAACGACATCCACGAGACCAAGCAATCTAAGGGACCCAGAGCCACAACATTAATAAATGGATATCCTCATATGTTGCACATTCCAAAATGAAGTGTCATTCAATTTCAACCACCCCTTTACTTGTAGAAAATACAAGTTCTTTCTTCCCAATTTTCCTTGGGGATCGTCCATCTACTAGTTTCACATCTAAGATGATGTGATCCGGTCCTCAAGTGAGCTACTAACATCCTAGCCTTACCCTTAAGAGTAGTCTATAGATATACTTTTTCCTATGCTCCCGTGTGGGGATGAACTCTTTAACATAGTGTGCTTTTTTCGACCAATTTATTTTGTCAACATGACAATCCTGAATTTTTTTAAGATAAATTGTTTTATATCTGCATTGGTGTTAGGGAAATCTTTCAGCTTAATGTACCATTTGTTCATCTACTTATTGTTCTACTTCATCTACATCTTCTTCCTACAGTCCAACTCCTCCTCAACAACCATTTTGGGCCAGCGATGGTTATCCATGTTTTCAACTTTTTTTAATTAACTTATCAATTGGGTTAATGTTGATGCCTCCATTAGGAAAGTTCATGTTTCAGCCAAAAGGATCTCATATAGAATTGTTGCTTTGAATTTGATGCTACTAGTGATTAGATGCTTTTGGATTCTCTCTAGTTGTCTCCATTTGTGATTTGACATACTACTTCCCCAAACTCCATACCCATATAGGACAATATGTGTGACAACAAACCGAGAGGGTTTTCTTGGTTTTCCAATCCCATAATTTTGCTTTTCTACACCTATCTTGAAGTAGGTAAGATGCTCTCCACCCTCCCTGAATCCTTTTTGCTCTACAAGTCTCCCAATGAGCCTATTGTGGAAAACAATTCCAAGGTATTTGTACTCTTCCACTATTTCTAGTGGGTTGCCATCAAAGATAAATGTAACCTGTTGCTTCTTCCTTTTTAAGGAAAAAATCATGACTTTGGTCTTGCTAGTGTTCACTTGCATCCCAACCTCCTGGAAAAAGAGTTCTAAGGCCCTCAAATGTTCTCTTAAATCATGGGCAGTTTTTGCAATTAGAATAAGGTCATCTGCATATAAAAGTAGCTTCACCACATAGCCCGCCAGTTGGATATCACCCCCATTTATTTTGTTTAACCATTCCTCCAGTTTATCTATGTATAAACCAAACAAAGTAGGAGATAGAGGACATCCCTGTTTAACTCCAATGTCTGCTACCAAAACATTCGAAATGCCCTCGCTAGTTTTGATTTTAGCTTTAACTTGCTCATAAAGTTTATGCACTACAGCTCTATACTCATCAGGAATCCCAAGTTCCTCCATTTTGTTCCATAGTTTTTCTCTAGGCACTGTGTCAAAGGATTTTTTAAAGTCAACAAAGCAACAAAATACTTCCTCCCCTTGTGTGTCCCAAACTTTTTCAATCAAATGTCTAAGAGTGATGAATGGTCGATGGTGTAATGCTTTGGTCTAAATCTTTCTCGCCTTTTAGTTATTTTTCCCTCTTTTTCCGCCCAACTATTGATTCTTCGCTCTACCAAGCTCCTGAAAAGTTTTCCAAGAAGAGGGTTGACCATAATAGTGCGGTAGTTAGAAGGATTATTGACATCCCCATTTTTGTATAGAGGGATAACTACACTAGTTGTCCATTTTGTTGGAAATCCATCTTGTGTGACATTGTTAAAAACTCTTGTGATGTGTGGAGCAAGGGGTTCAACTCCCCATTTTAGAAATTCAGCTTGAAGCCTGTCAATGTCTTGCGCCTTGCCTCCTACCAGTTTCTTTATGCCTTATTTGATATCTTCACCAAGAGATTAGCTTGATTGATGTGTTAATTATGGAAGGTTTATATATTTTTTGCATTGGCTCATATAGGAGTTTAGCATACTCTATCCATTGACCATTTGTGATATTATTATCTATTTGTTTCAGTTTTGTTGTAGCTCTCTCCAAAAGCCTTTGGGGTTGTGTTTTTACGGCCTCGCATATTAATTATTTCCTTCGAGAGTATATAGCTCTTTTTTTTAGGTTTTTATCAAGTTTTCATAATCTTTCTTACTTTTTTGTTGTTCTCATTCTCTTTGAGGGATCCTTTACGGCCTTGCATTCATCATCATGCCACGAATTAGCCAAGAAGGTATTTGTATCCTCTCCCCTAGGTCGGGACCTCTTGCAATCCTTTAATGCCTTGTGGATTATAGGGATCAACATACTGCATTACCTATATGATTACTCTCTTCATTGTTTTCTTCCTCTCCTTATGTGATTTTTTGTCACCTAAAGTTATTGTTTAAGTTTTTCTATGAAGAGATCTTGATTTTTTTATTCAAGAGGATTTCCCTTTAGATTGATCCATCTTTTGCATGCGTTGGGCTCCCACCACTTTGTTGTTTTTTTGGGAAAGCCAAACTTTACAAGAAGTGACATATGATCAGATTTTATCTCTTTAGGGCAATCCCCAATCGAACTCCATTATCCTAGAAATAGAGCTCTAAGAGAAAATTACATAGTCCACCACACTTTTCCCATTGTATGTTTTACATGTGACACCCCGATCTTGGCCACGTTCTCATGTTATTACAAATGACCATACTATACAAGGTACATAGCCCCAATATGTCTACTCCAAAGTGCTTCAATTCCATTCCCATCTTGTGAGTCTCTTTTCCAAAACTGGTCCCCATTTTCTTCAAGCCATAGTGGATTTTTATACCCCCATTCATCACCGCTCAACCAAGGGATTGATTATTTTTTGTCCTTTCATTGAAATCACTTAGTAAGATAATTTCCCTAAGCCACTTTGAAAACATAAATTTATTTTTAATAGTAGCATAAGGATCTTCACTATATAGAATTTTCTTCTTGTAGATCTTTGATATTTTTGGGGCAAAGTAAAGCAGCATCCACCACCGATTGTTACTTCACTATCTGATTATTTTCAGCCATATAAACTACTTATTTGGGTCCTCCTTTTCTATTGATATGGTTCCATCCCACAATTCCCTTATTAGCACCGTGACTCCTCCATGCCCTTTACTTGTTTCTGTCCCTTCATTCCATACTGATATTTTCTTGTACCCTTCAAAGTCTGGAACTTTGCATCCATCATGTTCATGTGTTTCCGTAAGAATAATAATATCTTTCCCCTCTACTATGGGCCCCAATCTTGGTCCTCTTCTCCATGAGTAACCTCTACAATTCCCACTTACCATGTGTAGATATTCCCTGGGGCCCGTATTCGTATTTCTTGTATGGGAAACATTGGCTGATTTGGGTTTTCCTAATCTTCAACCACCGCCACTTTCCTGTCTCTTTTGCTATTTTCACTTTCTCCCATTCCTTCCTTCGCTCCTCTTGTTGGGAAAATGTTAAATCATTGTCAAAGTATATATGAGTGCCTCTAAGCAACCCCCTATTCTTTAGGATTGCATTCTTGTCCTCCATACTTCTCATGACCACTCTTACATGCATATTCCTTCCTTCCTCTGTCTTCTTTCCGATCCTACTGACTTGTTAAAAAAACATGTCCATTCCAACTTGTCCTTAAGGAAGTCTCTTGTTAAAATATCAGTTCTTTCCTTCTCTCCATAGTCCTTCAAACCTTTGATGATGATGTTTACTACCTTGCCCTGCTTGTCTTTTTCTTCTTGCAGTTGTTTCATGATTTATTTTTCTATGATTTCTTTCTGCTCATTTGATGGACCCCTTATAACTTGTGCCCAAGATTTAGCTTCTTCTATTTTTTTCTTAGTTGGATTTATCTTAATTTCATGCTTGCAATTGGTGATTGTATCTCATTTATCTCGTGTTGTGTCACTTTATTTCTCTATCTCATTGTTCTTTTTCCTTATCTTCTTGTTTGTGCTAATTCTTGCATTATGTTGATAAACTCTTAATGTCCTTTTTGTAAGTTGTTTTACAATCTTGCAGCTCATTTTTTGAGAAGTTTGTTCTCTTTCAAGGTTCTCGTTGACTACTTTCATTTCCTTTATCTTAATGTATTCTTGTTTTCCCTTTGTTTCTATACTTTCAATCCTCTTTTCATGTTCATAGAGCTCATTCACATATAGTTTTGATGACCATAACAATTGAGTGGTCTGTTGGAGTATTCCATTTTTTAAAGTGACTTTCCACATTCCATGACCGTCCAACTACCATGTCTATTGGTCTTCCACACTTCCTCTAGACATGTATAAATAAACATGTATGATATGTATTAAATATAAATTCAAGATTATTCACTTTCTATAAGTGGTATCAGAGTAGTTGGAGCGGCCTGTGCGCAAGAGTTGAGAGGAGGTCTATTTTTCTTTGCTATGAGTGGACGAACTCCCTGCGATATGCCCAACTCAAGTCTCTCCTGACATGCGCGCCTGCTCACCTACGACTTGGCCTCCCTACACATGCGCAGTAGTTAAGAGTCTTTGTCTCCTGACCAAAAAAAATCTGCGTGGAGTTTTTGTTAACTATCCGTGTTGTTTATTCCTTTGGAGATTCGACTTAGACATGCTGTGGACCTGTGGTATGCGTGCTGTGCAAAGTGAAATGTTTCTATTTTCCTGAAGATAGCGGATTAGACAAGTGACTTGTTACTGTGTAAGCGACTCGTGTCAAATGCACCTACAAATCTGCGACGTCTGACCTGCTAGTTGGAAGCCTCACCCTGAGTGCAGAACAAACTTATTCTGGTGCAGCGGAAATGACCATTGCTGGAGTATGAGTTGGTAGAGCACTTGGTTACACCAATCTGGATCCCTGTTTAGAGCAGGACATGTATATAAGCATAAGCGTTGAGATATAAAAAGGGAATGAAGACCAACAAACTTTTTTGCCCTGTGAGGAGCATACGAACGTCCAACAAAGAAAGCACATGGTTTACCTTGGCATGGACCTGCTTGGACGAGTCCATAGAGACCATATTTACAGACCTGCATTGAAAGATTTTGCTTTGGAGTGCATTCAAACCCCTTCATTCATTCATCAAATTTTTTATAAAGCTATCAAAGATGAACATGAACAACCAGCCTATGATCCCGTGCAATAGTCCAAGAGCATGATAATCATGCCTAGAGATGTTAACAACATTGCAAGCAACATAGTTACCAAATACGGTAACATTTCAATGAATTTCTGTTTTTTTCCGTTTTTTCTTATAGACCGTATAAAAACACGAAATTTCAGTAGTTAAAAAGTATTTAATACTTTTTTTCTTAAAAATTCAGAAATAAGAGATTTAAAATAATATATGTTATCACTTATTTATTATTAATCCTCACAATAACATGTTTAAATGGAAAAATTTCAAGATTTTAAATTCAGCAGTGTAAGGTTTTTCTACTTATTTTTCAGAAGTATTTATATGATTCTCAGCAATTTAAGTCTTTAGAAGATGTGTAACAACCTAACTTGTAGAAATGGGTGACAACAGCTAGAGAAGTAACTGTGTTGCTGGTAAACTGTATTAAAAAAATGGAATACAATTACTATGTAGATTGTCTACCAACTGTTTGACAAAATACTCTGTAAAAAAATACTCAAATACAATTGTGATTCTGCGAATTATTTGACAAAATGTTGCAGAATACTATGAAAATATAAGTAGTGATGAAGAAGAGCTATCATTCAACTGAGCATAAAATATTATCATATATTTTTGTATATGTAATTTACTGTATTTTTTTCCGTATTTATCGTATTTTTTAACGGACCGTCTTTTTCCATAATTTAAATCGACCGTTTAATACACTCCATACGAAAGTTGCTACCTTGATCAAGACCTCTCGATATGTTGTTGAATATGTCGTTGAATATAAGATAGGATCAAAAACCATATTTCTGAAGAAAACAATGCTTTAATTTAGCGAAGTATTATTTATGCTTTAATCTAGTGCTTAAATGTATTATTTATGCTATCTTTGTGAGCGGTTGAGGGATTCTTGATCTATTTAAACGCTAAAGATACAATTGTCTTGAATTAGACAACAATAATTTCTTGTTTATACCCTTCAATCGTGTACACATGTTGCATTTTAATGCAAAATCAATGCCTCATTTCTTTGTCGTCTGCTCACGACCTTCACCTGTGCGCTTTGCATTATGAATTAAAAATTAATGAAAATAATGGTACATGGGAAATAGTATTTTAGTTGTAGTTCAAAGAAACATTATATATCTATGTTTAATGAACATATCATCTAGCAATTGCGCAGAGAGATATGTGATGGAAACACCAAGGGGATGTATCAAAGAAATTAAATTGAAGGGAGTGAAACATGAAAATGTTTAAGGCATTGGCAAAAAGAGGAATTTTTGTGTGTGCATAGGTCCTCTTTCAATCCTCTAGCTATTCCAAGGTTATAAATAGGGAATGTTCCAACTTGAAGATTATAATTATGTTGATCAGTTGTCGAATCATTTTGTTATGGAGCAAAAATATGGGGTCGTGGGTCTTTTTAGCCCAAATTTTGACATCTACAAAATCCACCTTCCATTAAGCTTTAATGATTTCTCATGCCATGCTCTAAACACCCATTTTGGCCCACATAGGAAGATGGTGGTGCACGTGTAAAAAGGGTCATATGGAATCATGTAATAAAATAACATGAACTGGAGACACTATCCCACAAGACAATTGGAGAACCTTAAACAAATCCATGGGATCCTACAAAGGAGCTTGCCAACCTTCAGAATGGAAAACATAATAATTTGTAGAATGCACAAGCCTAGTAGAGGAGGCAACACAAGCTCAAAATGTCTAACCTGATTGTAAATCCAAGCTATCTGTAGGACACGAGGGATTGTGATGACCCATGCAATGATTGTATCAATCCCTAAAAATTATAAATCCATTAAAAGGTAGGGCTTTTCAAGTTGATGACTATTAAGACAAATGTAATGTTTAACAAACATTGCATTAAATAGACAATTTGGTAATGGTGACAAAAATTAATATGCATTCCATAAGTGACTTGTCGAAGAAAAAATGGTTCACCTATGTTCCCTTCAATAGAATCTCCAACCCAAAAATTCTCCTACCTCAACCTCCTTCATCACGAATCTTATCCCATCCAACGTTTCACCTTCAATCCTTCAACTTAAACTTCTTCAAGACTACCCCTATTGGTAGATCTATCCATATGTATGTTGACAGGGAACATGGCTAGGTTTTTTCCCATGGAAATGAACTCCTGGTGGTTGTTATCGCACGCCTTATCCACCTCTATTCCAATAGATCTCTCAGCGGGATTCAATAGAGGGCTCACATTTCTGTATTATAATTAATTAACTTCTCTTCCTCACCTACTAAGAATTATGCTAAATCCTCCTAATTGCGACCAAATATTGGCCCAATAATACTCATTTCGTGGACTTAATTTTACAGTCACTTTCCGAGGCTAAAATACTGAAAGAAAATTACCTTTAAAAAATATTGATTATTTAACTTGGGCAAGTAAGACAACCACCAATGGGTGGGCCAACAAAAGTGGAAATGGAATAACCCTTCATCTCCCGAGGCTACACAAGGATTTTATGGAAAAATAAACCCATACATCATGTATGTAGTAAATAACAGCTGGTCACGTATTATCATGGGGTGAATACAATGGCCATGTCGTCACTATCTCTAAAGATATGGTACATTGTTCCCATACCATTCTTCAACAAATGTCAATCATTAAACTATAAATTAAGCACAACAATTTTATATTATTACATCGTTGACGCATAGACTAACACAGTTAGCAAGGCTCGATCCATATATATTTTGATTGGAAACCCATGGGGTAAATTTGATGGGCACTATGCCTCTCAAACAATTATTAGGATGACGGTAAATTTTTAATGTTGTCGGTCAAAAATACAAAACAATGTTATTTATACATTATTTATAAAATTTATAAACGACTATTCCATATTTATTTTACTATGTTTAATATATACTAATATAATTTATATATGAATGTATATAAAAATTGAAGTCACATTTTAAATATGCAAGTCGCACATGACAATTTTATAAAATATTTACAAGTATTTTACGTCTAGAATCACAAAAATCCTCTAAAGAGCGTTCAAATGTAGTTCACCTTTTGGAAAATAGTTTGCACAATAGAAGAAAAAAGAAATGCGTGCGATAGGGACTCGTGAATCGCCCATGCCATTGACAACTCGTGATTAAGAGTTAACAATTACAAGTCAAGTGCCACATTGAGTTGACCATACAACATCGACATTAAATATGCACTCAATCACTCCAAGTAGACTCCACTTATAATTTTACATTTCTTAATTGAAGTCTCCAACCATTTGAGTTTTATACCTACCACTCCCACTCCCACTCTCACTCCTTGTAGCTTTGTTTTGTTTCATATATTTTTTACTTTACCAATCTCAAACTATGCACACAATCATTTTATATTATTATGTCATATACAGAGGAGAGGAGAGGATCCGTGACTCAGTCCATATATATGTAGACTCTAAATACGCCTTCAACATAATTTAAAATAAGCCACACATTAAGTGACGTATAGAAGAGCACCGTATGCTGGCCAGCTGAGCGGGGAAAGAGGTGGGGGATGCCGATGAGAGAAAATGGTGGTTGTGGTCACAAATCGACAAAAGTTTTTCTTCCTTTATACATTTCTTTCCTCTTCATCTTCTTCTTGCTCATTGTAAAAATTGGGGTGTGCCACTACCATAGGAAGTAGAGTCGTTGATAAGCCTAGTTGTGATAGTTGACTTCACCGCGCTCAGCAAGGGTGAATCGATTATCAACCCTCCTCCCACCCCAGCTTCCATTGTGAAAGTAGAGGCTGGATACTCTATTTCCTTTCCACCCACGCTGATTCCTTCCAAGTTAAGATAATAAAATGTTTTAGAGAAGTTTAAGCCATCGCCCAAAATCAGAGGAGTAGATCTCAACTTGGTGCTACTATCATAAACCGTAGCATGCCCAGAGAATAAAGAGCTTTTGTCATTGCTTGAAGGCTCCTGCACATATCCCAAGCAATAAGAAAATTTGTTATTAATGGAGTCGCCGAGCTGAGATGTCAATGAAAGGAAGCCTCTTCCGAGCCCGACTATACTGCTTGCGCCACTTAACGATCACGTACATTAGCATAACCTGCACCAAAAGTTGAACTTGGAAACTCCGCGACCTCACTGCACCCGCCAACCACTGCACCACTCATTATTTTTGATATTATTTGGGAACAATATATATTTAACGTCAACAACTAACATACGTGATAGTTAAGCTGATCACACTTAAGCAGCCTCCTACTCATGGCCGCATCCAAATTCAATGCCAGGAATAGCCTCCCACCTTGATGCAGGAGATGAACTTCTCTTTAGACTGAACGTTTCAAAACCAATAACTCTAGCACATAAATTGGTGTTTGTGCAAGAAATGTTTTTGTAGGTGGAACAAGTGTTTGGATTGTAAATGGCATCCTCTTGCATAAAGCAGCTAATACAGGGTTGTCATTGTGTCCAAATCAAGTTGCTACCCGTGTCAAGAATTGCATGTTGTATACCTAAGCAGATCAGGATCAGAATGAGTAGGAATGTCTATTCCTATATGCATTATGAATTTTCCTTCTCCTGCAGTGATAGCACTGGGCATGTAGTGATGACGTCGTCCTCCATGAGCATGTGGCCTCCCTAGTCTAGAGTTGCTTCTTTCCGTGCGTGCATTGGGAAATTGAATTTTTATTATTATGTCATTGATGCACGGCTGTCAGAGTAAACAAGGTTCGACCCATATACATTATGACTACGACCCATATACATTATGACTGGAAACATGCCTTTGAGGTAAACAGGTTGTTCTTGAGGAGTCTTTATAATGATATAAAAAAGTATTGCTTATCTACCTACTAAAATATAAATACCAAAAATATTAAGTAACTAGCAATCGTATGTGTACAATGTAATGTGAATGTCGAATGATATATGTTATTTGATTTAGAGGGATAGTTATTACTTTTGTAGTTGATGTTGATAAGGGGTGTGATTGATTTTGTAAGTGTAGGAATATAGATGAAACATTACATTTAAAGGTTCTATCTCTACATTTCAAATTTGTACATATACATTTGCAAATCTTATATCATGAGTGGTAGTGTTTTGCAGACTATTTTGATCTCCATGGATTCATGTTTAGACAATGAAAGTAACATGTCCATAAAATCCTCACACTCCAAACCAGTGTTGCATTTGTTCCTTATTTCAATGTGTTCATCCACAATTTTCTCCACAAACAAATGAAAAATCTTAGTAAGGTCTATTTGTCTGTGCCTAATCCCTTATAGATCAAGCCAACCCAGTAGAGCAATGTAATCCCTCATTCCAAAATTGGCATTCATTCCCCGAACCAAATACTAAACCCCTACACATATTTTGGAGAATTGTCATTCATTCCCTAAACAAATATATAAACCTCTATCATTCGCATTTCCCAAATTGATCATCAGAGTACGGACCTAGTGTAAAGCCAAAAGCAAAAAAATCAAATCTACATTATGAGCTTAAAGAACAGAAGAATAGGTCTATTTTTAAAGACATGCATGAGAGTATTATTATACCAATTAGTCTCGGTTTCAGATTCCAAAAGCTTTAAAAATAGACATATTTTACAGAATTATCACTCATGTTTCCAAATTGATCACAGGAGGAGTCCGTACTTTACAAAATTATCATTCATATTTCCCAAATTGACCATCGAGTACGGACTTGGTGTAAAGCCAAAAGCAAAAAATCAAATCTACATCATGAGCTTAAAGAACATAGTAGAATACCTATTTTTTAAAGACATGCATGACAATATTATTATACCAATTAGTCTCAGTTTTAGATTCCAAAATTTTCAAAAGTAGATTCAATTTTGATAGACTCCTCGTTCCCTAATTATTCACAAAATTGATCGTTGGAGTACGGACTTGGTGTAAAGCCAAAAGTAAAAATTCAAATCTACATTATGAGCTTAAAGTACAGAGCATAATACCTTTTTTAAAAGACATGCACGAGAGTATTATTATACTAATTAGTCTTGGTTTCAAATTCCAAAAGCTTCAAAAGTAGATTCAATTTTGATAGACTTCCCTCGTTGCTTAATTATTTGTAGTTAAAGAGGTAGGGCATTTCTGCAACTACAACATATGACAAAAACACTTTCTATTATGCTTTGGTGGATGTCCATACACTATTGCAAAGCTCTTATTTTTCCACAAGTTGGGATTATGTTGGTAAAGGTGAGCTGATCGGGTTGGACATCTGTCCATTGCATTTGGTGAATCAGTTTCAACACCCCTATGTCTACTGTAAGTTATGCAAGATGAGATACAAACTTTCAGGCATTTGGTCGAACAATTCACATGCCAAGTTCATGCCTTGAGTAGGATCAAAGAAGGATTCTGGCCTCTGTCGAAATGACAACCTTAGAATAGGGCACGGGCATCCATGAAAGTGTAATGGAACAATTATTTTTTTTCTCATCTTATTTTCTTGTCATGCACACAATTTTGTAAAATCCCAACACATATTTAGCATGAAACTATGCATGAATACACTTGGTAAGTGAATTGTTTAACACATTGCTTCCAGATATTTAATCGAATAGTTCACATGCCCAGTGAATGCTTTCTCGCATCCAAATCTCAAATATACGAACCTTGAAAGCATGGAACAAATGATGCTCGTGCCCTAATTTCTATAGCTCCCATTTTGACACGTGGAGAAGCAACCATAACAAAAATACAATGTGTAAAAGCTAAACCCTGTTTTAAAAAATGAGAAGAAAGGAATACCATTTCACACCTAACTTCTCAAGGAAATTTGAGTTTCTTTAGTAAAATCCATATTAAATATGTTGTATCATTTTTTTCCAAAATTGCTCGAGGGTAATAAGGGAGAAAGGTAAGGAGCCAATCACATGTTTGATAATTCATATTTATAGATGAATAGAATATTCTTTTTTCTAACTATAATATAATCAGTAAAAAATAAAAATACTTGATAAATCATATTGAGAGATAAATATGATATAGTTATTTTTAAAAACTATCATATAAACAATATATAATAAAAATCGCATAAATATTTGTAGTATTGAATGCTATAATTACAAAACTTCAACATTAATGCACTCACTCAAGCTCCTATAATCATCGAACATAAATGCAGTCCTCTAAGCATCCAATCCATTAAGATACTCGATCCAATTCATAAAATCAAAAGGAAGCATATCATAACAATATCATCATCAAGTAAAAATGCAATCTATCAGTGTGGTAATCCACAAGGTATTTTTATTTGTTTATATATAATGTCTAAGTTTTTAAAATATAGTATCAATGTCCCAATCAAATCACCTCACTTAAGAGTGTCAGTCGCACAAACAATACAACACATCTCAAGGTGATCAAAAGAGGATCACAATAATGAGATATCACACGACAGCTAATGAAGCTAAGTACATAGAAAAAACTAAAAACTATCACAGGATTAGTCAAAAGGTTATATGGTCCATTTGGTAAGGAGGATGATGATATGTAACACAATTCATTATGAGTTAAATCCCTCTGGATTTATCGAGTGTCGAATGGGAGGGGATAGGGAAGGAAAATTAAGAAACAAAAATTAATTCATCTTTGGTTTCACCTAAAAACTAATAGCATATCCCAAAAATTAATAACATATTCCCTCAAAACTAAAGTTTATTACCAAATTTCTTGATAGCCTTAAAACTCAAAGCTAACGGAAAACAAACCACCATAATAACAGTTTATAACAAAAATTAATTCATCTTTGGTTTCACCTAAAAACTAATAGCATATCCCAAAAATTAATAACATATTCCCTCAAAACTAAAGTTTATTACCAAATTTATTGGCAGCCTTAAAACTCAAAGCTAACGCAAAACAACCCACCATAACAACAATTTATAACAACATCCATCAGGGTACAAATCCCTTCAGATAACTGGTTCATAACAGGAGTGGATAGGCTCGTGGTCAGTTACTAGGTATTTTATGGATTAGATTCCCCTTAGTTGTGGTGACTAAAATAAACAAGATGTGATTCAAATTGCTAACCTATTTGTAATTTGTAAACATGGGCTAGGATACTAATATCTATATAACTCATTTTTCTTCAATAAAAATAAATAAAAATGATCTACTTTTCATGTTCACGATACAACCCAACAATACATAGTCATACAAGGAAGGTTGGAACATGATTAGATTTTTAACCTACACTACCTTGACGTAAACAACCAGAAATTTTCTAACAAGAGCAAGCCTGAAATAAAGAAACAAAAAATTGAAATGCGAGCTTGTTTCAATCTTGCCTCTTTGTTATCAGCATTTTTAACCAGACTCATTACAAACAAAACAAAGATGTCTTGCCCTCACCACTCAAGAACCACGTCCCCATTTCCAACTACCATCGGAGGCTTCTAAGAGTAACTGACCACAATACCAGTAGCATTTAATGTTTCATTTCTAATAGTAACAGACGTGTTTTGTGTTTATTTCGCTAGACTGCAAGCCGTCAAAATTCTAAAAATTAGTATGTGCCACTATGTGGTTATTTTATGGCCATACAATATTTACTACATATCTGGTGCTTTTCCTGTTCACTATACCATGGAAACTGAGTAGAAAGGGAGCAAAATATAATGATCACAAGTATTTATAGTCAAGCACCCACTATATCCATATACACGGGGTTAATATATTCATCTTATTTTGATAAGCGGGAATATGTAGTGTCCAACGAAACAACCAACATAAAAGTAAAATAATTAGAAAATAATAATGATAAGTTAAAATTCCAGTATGGCGTGGGCAAGTGGAGGAGTAAGTGGGAGTGGTTGGAGGAAATCATGGATCCCATGTGAAGGCATGTGGGTTGGTGTGTAGGTAGGTCAAATTGGTTTCAGGTAGGGCAGTGTGGCTAGAGATTGGTGGTGGATGGCATTGACATTGATGCTATCACAATGTCTGACCAAATGAAAGAAGGGACAACTTCTCATGGAATACAATTTCTGCAGTCCACAGAAGACATGGTTTCCTCATGCAACAATCTCACTATTCCGCCTATGTAATTAACAGGTCTCCAACCGGATCAATTTACCTTTGCCAACATCCTCCCATCCCGTGCAAAAATGCAAGCTTTGGAGAATGGTTTGGGCATCCAAAAAAGAAAAAAATATGGAGGAGTTTTGTCAGATGTTGTAGTCGCAGATCCTCTAGCTGTCATGTTTGCAAAATGAGGAAGTGTAGACTAGGCAGTTCAACTATGTTAGAAAATATCTCTAAAAAATGTGTGGTTTGTGGATAGCTTTGACCACAAGATATGCACAAAATGGTTTGTTGAAAAGGCTTAGAAACTTTCAAACAAAAACGATTGGTAGGTATAAATCCAAAGCCCTTCCTCCTATAGTCACATACGAAATAGAAATCGAGGGAGGAAAATCTGAAGGGGATGAACAAAAACATCTAATACACTTGCTATTTTCTTTAGTCTTCTTGTTTGAGAGGTTGGTTCTGGTTTTGAAATGGTGTAGCCTGTCATGTTTGTTGCTAAGCTTGTTGTTTTGGGCATGCCTCGCCATTTCCTTTGTGGCCATTTGGGGTATTATGGAAATTTGGCCTGTAGAGGATCTTGCACAATTTTGACCACCATTTTATAGAGCTCATGGGTTGCACTAGTTGGAGCTAATGCCCGAGGACCTTGCTTTTCTCATTTCTGGTTTCTCCTACTCGTGGGTATGGCTCGGTGAGAAAGCCTTGACTTCAAAAGGCCCGATCTAGCTCACTAAGTCTTCATTTGAAGGTAATCTCCATATTATATTAATGATTGGCAAGCCTAACCTTCATTGGCTTCTATTTTCCGTCATTCATTGTAAAGGAGCGGGGAGGATTGCTCTAAAAGTGAATTTTCCTATTTCTTGTTATTGGAGTACTGATTTATGGAATAGCTATAACATTTTTTTAGGAGTGGCATTCCTATCATCTACATCATGACCTTAGATACCCTTATGAGTATGAACATATCTATGACTAGAAATAACCATGAGGGATTTAATGAAGTATGAGGAAATGATAAGATGGTAGAAAAATATTTTGAATGGTAAGGAATATGGGGTAATATACTAGAAGTTGTCGAGAAATTGGAGGAATATCAATTGGGTGGCGATTAGGGAGTGGTGTGGTATATGGTCAAAGGGAAATTGAGAATTTAATCTGGTCATGGTGTGTGTCTTATTTTGTGGGCATTATTGACTTGGCATATGGAAAGGTGCATGTAACATTATGGTTGGATGATTTGAGTCGGCGTTTGGTGAACGTGTCCTCCTTTTTCTTCGTCAACCCTGCATCAACTCGTGCTACATTTCATCATCTCATTTAATCCAGGCATGGTTTCCTTACTTGTATCTTTTATAATTTTCGTATAACTTGGTTTTTCATTTGAAATATAATAATTTTTTTAAACCATTAGATGTTTAAATATTTGTTTATTTTGAATAGACGTGTATTGCAAAAACAATAATATGTCACCTTGTGACTTACGCATTGCAAATAAACCTTGGTGTAAACCTTAGTCTTAAACCCACTTTCTCAGATGCTTGAAAACTCAGTAATCAAAATGGAAAGTTGCAGCCCTCGAGTGGGCTAGTTGAGTTTGAGGTTGTCGTTAAACCTTGTCATCGTCCTTTTGTAAAATTAGGTAAATTGTGATATTTGAAGACTCGAAAACAACCTTCTGGGCCCGAAAAAGGGATGGAAAGTTTCATCTATGTCCCTTGTTATGTGGGGAGTTGTATCAAGCTTTAGATTGACCCAAATTGACCATTTGTACTCTCTTTGTCGCTCCTCTAGGAGCCTTGTTACCCCATTTTTGCACTTTTAGTAAGTAGTTAAAATTGATAAGTTGGGTTTCGTATTGGCTCGCCGTTTGGCCCCTGAACAACGAAATGCCTATCCACCTTCACAAACCTCTAGTAATCTTACTAGAAAATTATTTGTAACCTTTAGTTTGGGGAAAAAAATCTTCTTGATAGTTTGGAAAAGGCATTTTGTAGGCCTCCGATCGCAATTTGACTAGGTCAAAACTGGACCAATTATGACCGGTGGCTCCGAAATCATGTTGCCGTTTGAAAATTGTTTGCTATTTCTCACCCATCGTCTCTGTGAATTCTCCATATATAGGGAACTTGTAGGAAGTTTCTCATTGTGCATTTGTCCATTGAACGTCAGTTTTGGACGTGGTTTTATGAGCCCTTGAGCTAAATTTTGATCATTTACAACTAGGTCAATTACGACCGATGGCCTCGAAAACTGGCCACCAATCGTAAACCGTTCACCAGTTATGTTTTCCGTCGCCTCTGTGAATTCTTGGTGTATAGGAGGACACTTAGAAACTTACCCATGGTATGTTTGCTCACCAAAAGATAACATTTGAAAGTGGTTTCTTAGCCTCCAAGCCTAAATTGAACATTTTTGTAACTAGTAAGAAAATGTAAAAAAAAGAAAGTTGTAGGAACCCATCGAGTTACCAAATCCCCGTGGAATTTTTTTGAAACTTGTAACTAAATGTTTGAAACTCTATCATGTGACTTGTGTGAAATTTAACTTTGATCCAATAGTGGTTCTCTCTCTTCTTATCTCTTCTCTCTCCTTGGTTAAAAGGAGTGAAGTAAAGTGAAATGAAATAAATATGTGTCTCTAACCCTCTCCTTTCGAATGAAAATTATTATTATTATTATTATGTAAATGGGGAACTAAAAACATTAATTATGCTAGATCTAGGTGGATGCCATGCCAACAATTTATCATTGATTTCATGCTCACATGTTTTTACAGGATGCAAGTAAGATGGCGAAACAACATGGGTGTGATTCATTGTATATTGTTAGAATTTATGTATGTTAATAGAAGGAAATTTTTATGTATTGTTATGTTACAGTAAATTTATTTATTGAAATTTTGCAATATGAATGAGATGCTAGTTTTAGGGGTGCTTTGGGAAATGTGCATGTAACTAAAGGTGTTCTTTTGATTCATATTTACATATGGGAAAAAAAGAGGGTTGGATATATATATATATATATATATATCTTTTGATTCATATTTACATATGGGAAAAAGAGGGGTTGGATATATATATATATATATATATATATATATATATATATATATATATATATATATATATATATATATATATATATATATATATATATATATGTTAGATGAAACTAGAGGATATTTCAACATTTGTGAAGTATGAAGAGGTTTATAATTGAAGTTCTGTAATATTTTAGATGCTAGGGTTTAGGGAAATGTTCCTCTACACATGGGTGTTATCTTGATCCTCAAATTTTGTATTGTAAAAGTTAGATATGTATGCTAAATGAATTTGAATTTAAAATCTTGTAGTGCATTTCCAGTGTTCAATAGATGATTAATTAATTAGTGTGTTGTATTCTTACCTTGAAAATGTAATAAAGATATCTAAACAAAACACTCAACCCTAGTATAAGACTCGTGTATAACCACCCTTCCTGTGTGAATTATTTTAGTATAGGAAACTAGAACCTTAGGATAAACTTCAATCTCTACACTCGATGACACCTTCTAGGCTTAAGTAAATAAGATCCCTAGTTTGAGTTATCGTCATAGTCGGTATGTTTAGCGACATTGTTGTAAACCCGACGGTTAGGAATGACATGGTCAAACTATTTCTAGTGTAAGCAGAACTAAGACTTCCTTAGGATCCTAGTGGACTACCAATTCTTACGAATTTATATCTAGAAATTAACTTCATCATCGAATGAATTCCTTGTGGGATCCAGATGAAACAAATGGAGCTAGTGAAATAGTTGTACTATGACTTAAACTCTTGTTAATGATCTCTTTAGTTCCTCTCAGCTAAATGTGTTACCTTGGTTACTAACAACATATCACCTTGGTCTTTCATGAAGGTTGTTTAGCATAAATATGTAATCTCACCTTAAACTCATATATAGTTGGGGTGTAGATCCTTAGGTACAATTGGAATTAAACAAAACCTTGGCTAATTAAGGGGTTAACTTGTGGGTGGAAATTGTACATAACTCTTAGCAAATTCAATTGTATTTAAAATAAGTTGACTTAAGAGAAGTGTAGAAAAAAGGGGTCTCATTAACCCATGTGCCCAGTTTCCCTTTGTACCCTAGTGGGTGGCCCAAAACCAAACAAGGGTAGTAGGTGATATTCCTATGATTGATCTCATGGTGGGATTTAAATGACACAAGTGGATGTCTTGGTTGCAGCATGCATTTAACACTGCAATGTATAAGAGAAAAGAAATGGGATGTCTCGTACTAGGTTACACTCCTTGTAGTAGCGAATCCATTAGTGAAAAGTATGTGTTATTTTGTCTACGATTGTTATAAAACAATGCTAATAATGAGACCATAGTGCGATGTAAGAGTAAAGCATATAAGAGTAAAATGAGATTTGAGGTTAGGAATAATGTCACTCTTGGAGTCCTTATAACTCAATTAAACATTTTCATGTGTTAGAAAGAATATGAATTTCCTTGGTGAGATCAAACTTCGAGAAAACAAAAGATATATATAAATCTAAATAAAATTTCTTCATGTGGAAATGTTGAATGGATTCAACAAGTTATTGAACTATATTAACTATGGTAGGGAAATAAAGATACCGTGATCAAATAATGTTTATGGGAAAAAGGTATCTTGAATCTAAATCTCCCTTAAATCCTAAGATTTCTTTCTTGACATCACGTCGATTCACTTGTGTAGCAAGGGTAAAATTTAAACATTGAATAAATGTTTGAGAAGCATAATCTTAACATAAGAACGAGAGAATTAGGAACTTTATATGCAATTTGAAATATGACAAATAATTATGTAAGTTATGGAGATTGTTGTAAGGGATAAAGAGCCAACTTAAATGGTCGAACTGTAAGTTGAACATGAAATGAATTTAAGAATCTATAGGTGGAAAAAGGATAAAATTATCCTTGCACAATAATGTTTTTTGAATGTTAATCGTAACTAAGATGTAATCATGGTAATGATGTGTTGTGGGTTTTCCAATCCTTGGGTCCCTTTCTTTTGGTTGGGTCATTGCTAGCATTTGTTCATTGGGAAAGTGTGGCATCGACATGTATATGGTGTTGTCATGTGTCTATGTGAGTCGATGACTTATGTAAGTGTCTTATGCATTGTTGAGTTTCTCTACTTGGAGCCCTTATGGTGTTGTGTAGTGAGCAATGTTAGTAAAAAAATTTATTATGGTATTTTTACTTGTTGTATTTGTGTGTGTAAAATGAGGCGTTACTGAATATACATCAAAAAAGTGAAAGACCATTTGTCCCAACAGAGCCTTTCAAAGGCAACAAAAAGTACATCAAGCACTACAAAATTACAAGTCTCTCTCTATGAAAGGAAAATCAATTCAACTTTGGTTCACCTGAAAACTGACAACATATTTCCCTCAAAACTAAGATTCATTGTCGAATTTCTTGGCAGGCTAGCATTCAAAAGTAAAGGCAAAACAACCCAGCATAATATCCAGAGCCTGTCAATAAAAACCAAAAACACAGAATGATGTCAAATGATGCCTTCACACTTTTCAATAGCCACCATAACCACCACTTCTCATGCCATAGCCTATTGTTGCAACTCCACCACCATATGCTGCTTGAACCCCAGCTGGATCGGGACATTCTCTTGCCTAGTGACCAACTTGACCACATTTATAGCAATTAGTAGAACTTGTATTTGCCCCGAATATCCATACCTGATGTTGAGGCTGCCCCCAAGATTTCCATATCCACTTCTTGAATCTACCCCTAGGATAACCATCCATGTTATTAAGGCAATCCTTTGCAAAATGACCTTCACTTTTACATTTGTAGCATGAAGAAGAAGATGATGAATATGTGTTAGAACTCCCATTTGGCACTCCTCCATAACCACCCAAGTTACCATAGTATCCACCTCTTGGACTTGCCCCAAGTCCATTACCGCCAAAGGTAGTATTTGAAATGCTTCATAAACCATTGCCAACATATGTAGAATTTCCATATCCTGCACCGGTCCCCAAAAGCTGGCTAGTGGAGATCATCCCCACGATTTCCCACTAAAATCACTTATCCGACCAACCTTAAAGCTAGGATGGGGAATGCTCCTGAATCACACATTTCTTGAATTTGTTGGCCCTCTTTGTTGTAGAATGCACCCCACATTATTACCTCCACATTGCAATCCGACAAGAAAAAATATGAATGATTCTTGGAGGTGATTCGTTTGTTGCTATGGGACCTCTGTTAGAGTACATAGAAGGTGGGTGATAGGAAGAATTACCAACTGGATGACCATTAATGTTTGGTTGAGTGGTCATTCCTATGTCAACTTGTCCCACCAAGTCCAATGTTTGAAGAATTTTGTAATGGATTTGTAAGCGGATGACTAGGCTTAGCATATGACCCTATGGTAGACATATGGGGTGAGCTGGCTGTCCCCATCCCAGGCTCGTTCTTTATATAAACCCCACTCATTGTTTGAGATATTGGATTGAGGTTTGGCCTTGATCTTAACCATGTATTGTAAGAGCCAACATATGACTGCCCATGATGGGCCCTGTGGGGAAGCTTGGGCCTGGGGTGCTTGTTAAACTGACATAGAAACCCTCTTTTGTTGCTGAGCAATTGTATCAATTATCTTCTTTGGTTCACCAACTATATTACACTTGAGAGCTATAACTTCCATACTCAAAACTATAATAATCTTGCAAAAATGCAAACAAAAATAAAAACAAGTAATTACCAGCACCATGTGAAAACCATAACTTATACATTTCAAGTCAAATTTTCTATACAACCCGCATCATATCGACTAGTGTCAACTTTCTCAACAACATGTCTGGAAATAAGACCATGAAACATAACATGCAAGGATTTTGATGGTGGATTTGCAAGCTAGTAGATGTACAATGTTACACAGAGAACCTCATTCATATTATCATGTTCATTGCATTTAGTTGAGTTTATGTGTGCCACATGTTGACAACTCCATAACCTTATTATCATTGATTAACGATATAACACAGACAACATGTGGAGCACATAAAATCAATTAAACAGAACAAAGATAATAATATGAATGAGTTAGTTGTGTGACAGGGTTCATTAAAAATATCATCAAAACCATGAGTGCAGATTAAAACTACTAAACCTGTTTAAAGTAAAGACAAAGCTCCCTTACTTGTGATTTTGCACACAATTGCAGATGTATTCTATCAGTTGAACTACAAACCCCTTCGAATCATCTGATTTGACATATTCATTAAGCTATGTAGCAAGCATTACTGCTGCATATGTGTCCCATCTGAGAGAACCATCCATCGAAGCCTATGCAACATAGTGATATAATATGATATCTAACATTTAAAATTTCTCTTGCCATTTCACATGGAAGTTCACCCAAAAAAATAAAAAAATGCTGGCAATTTTCTTATTATAAACAGATTTCTTATTAAAAAGAGACAAAAATGATCAATACCGATCATGTAATCATCGAGTGTCAATGCATTCCAGCTCTGTTATCAAAGAATATTGTAGAGAGAGGTAGCTTTAGAGAAACCCAAGTTTTTTTTTTAGGAAAGCATCTCCTTTCATATATCAGATATTCTTGTCACGGTCTTGACACCAAGATACAGCGAATGTCTTGCAGTTCGCCACCACCAATGTGGTCGAGGAAAAAAACTATTTTTTATTGCATACCGTAAAATTTGCGGAATGAAACCTACAATTAGTAAACGTATTCTAATTAGTTTGCAATTTCTATGCGATCAAAAATCAACCCCTGTATTCAGCAATGCAAATCGCTAAAAGCAACAAAAATAGGTAAAAACAACAAAAAACGCCCTTCAAATTTAATGTCTTGGAAAAGCATCTAGACGCCCAAATTTGACATAGTCCTGTGAATGTCCGCAAAGCCCTTTCCCATAGGGGAATGCCTTCGGCATAATAAGGGATGAGTTTGTAAATTCGTTATAATATTTGTGCAATATAAGGATGAAAAGTTATACAAGTGCTCACTTTCTTCATCACATAACTTCAAAAAAAAATTCACTTAATTATATTTATGAAATATATGGATGCATACTTTGTTTCTAATTTATAGAATTTATTAATTTTTGTGGTGTGATAAGAACTTCATTGCTCTCTTGTAATAGTTATTGTTGCTCCCTTGGATGGAGTATTTAAGTTTGTAAATTCAAAGAAATCAAAACTATTTTTTTTTCGAAAGTGTAATGATGTTTATATGTTGAACTTAAAAAAACATTAATAATTAGAATTTTTTTATGCTTGAAGGCATTCCCTCTATGGGAAAGGTCCTTTCGGTCGTTTACGCCACTTGTGTTAAATTTGACGGTCATTTGGATGTTTTTCAACACGATTTAAATTGACAACCGTTTTGATGGTTATGACACCAGGTTTTGATGTTTTTGCTTTTCTGGCTATTTTTATCGGTTTGGCTTTTTCATGTTTGCATGCTTGCTATTTTTAGTGAGCATACATTGTGTTCTTGTTTGCGGGCACCTTTGGATTGCTAAAAGTTACTGTGTTCTTGATTGCTTGAAGTTCCCTGTTCTTACATGTGCGTGCTATTGGAGAAGGTGGTTTGTAAGTCCTATATAGGTATTACACTTGCTCGGATTCATTCATGTCCTTATTATAAAGGATGCATGGCTCGAATTTTTGGTTTCTCAAGATTTTGTTTGGTTGTAAGTTATAACTAGTAGCAATACTCTCAGGGTGGGTCACTTATGGATGATTTTGTACATTGTTAGCTCAATGATCCAGTAACTTGTTTCTTCTAGATAATCCAATGCCCCATGAGATTTTTCATTTGTTTTGATGGTAACGTGTGTGGAAATGGTTAGCAACTATGCCTTGTTCCTATTTTTTGAAAATATATAATCATGTCTATACTATATGAGCCCAATCTTTTCCATCTACCATGATCAATCCATTCCCAAACAATGAAAATTTATCATTCTTCAGAACATCAGGCTTTCCTCAATCAAGAGACCTCGACAAGCTCGTCTTTTTGAACAATTCAGGATCTCACACATAAAGAAAGGGCTCTGTTCCTAGCCAAAACACAAACATTTTCCCATAAACTCTACTCCATTGGACAAAGTGGGGGAATAGCAAAGGCCCAATATCATGTCTAACACTTGTAATTCCAGTATTATGTGGGGATATTTTCATGAATTCTTCCTTTATCTTCTTCATATCAAGAAGATTTCCCAACAGAACCGTGGTGGAACTTTCGTTCTTCTTAGATATTGCATGAAGAAAAAGTTTGGAGACCTGAACTGAAGGATATAATTTTTTTAATATGTCATGGATTTTTAATGCAAAATTAGTTGTTTAAATTAAATATGAAATTTTTGGTTTCTGAGATTGTTCTGTTCTAGGTTTTATTTTGAAAAGTGATTGGATCTAGATCATTTATGATTTTGTTTTCTATTTAAGGAATGTAGAGTAGACCTTGCAATTTAGACTCATGTCTATTATGAGTTGTAGAAGAGCTTTACGATCATATAGGGAAATGTAGTTAAAATTCTTCAATAGATACAGGAAATGATTTGATGAAAGTCTTATACGAGGATGACTAAGAGGAACTTTTCTTGCATGCCTTGACTAATATAGAAGATGAATGTCTTATATAGGGATGTAATCTTCCGAATTTTGAAATTATTGCCTTGATGCTAGATGGGTAATTTTAATCTTGAGACATTGTACTCTTTCTAATATTTTTTTCAAATTTTCTACTCTTGATCTCCCATTTAAAAGATTTATTGTACTTTTTTTTTACATGCAATATTTTTTTAATTAAGAAGCAATGTCTAAAACCACATGAGGAGCAAATATTTTTCTTTAACTTCATCATGAAACACTATCTGTATCTAAAACCATAGTGAGAAAAGAAATTGTTTTGGGGATTGGGGAATTATAGAGTGAAGCAAATGAAATATGTAATGGGAAAAAATTGTTTGGAAGATTTTGGAGAATCACAAGTATAAAACAAATAAATTCAATTTTTTAGGTAACAAATGGTACTACGGCTAACATACACGTATACAAAAAGAAGTGAATCTTTGTGATATTGGTTGTTTTAAGTTGAACATTTGAATTTGAAACATGAGAGCTGTATGAGATAACGGTTCTCTTTTTCTATTATTAATGGGTTTTGAAGTGATTCAATCTATGCTTGATTTTTTCTCTTGATAAGATTTGCATGTATTCCTTAGATGCAAAATAGTGCGATAGATTACATATTTGATCAAGCTTTGAATGATTGGAAGTGGGCACTACAGGTCTATGAATGTCTTTCCTCACGGTCATTTATCAAAACACCCTCAAATGGCCAGAATTTTGTATTTGGATAATTTGAAGTATACTTTTGTTTTTCTCCCAAATGAATATACCTTTCAACTTGATAATGAAAGGAACGATAAGAATATTGTTCCAAGCCACGATCTCAGATGATAATAGCACACCACATTATATTTGCAAAGCAGAAGAGCTAAAATACCATATATGGAAATCCATCATAATCCATAATGCTCAATACATTACAATACAATGACTTGAATTATTCAATAAGAAAGATGTACATATAGGAGGAGGGAAGTGCAACTACTACCTAAATCAATGGTGAAGAACTCCCACTAACTGATACTGGTAGTTAAGTTAACTCCAAAAGACTAGTAAGCTAACTCCACACAACTAGTACACCTAAGCAAGCTAACCCAACAAGTGTAGGGCTAACACAAGTGTAAGAATTATCCTAATAAATAAATAAAATGATAAATAATAACCTACACTAACACCCTCCTATAAGCATAGCTTAGGTGGGTAGAAAAGAAGGTGGGTCTCGGCAACAAGGCCTAATGAGGTACCCACATACAACAATCTGGAAAATTGGACACCGCAAGGTGCCCAAAACCAAGATAATAACAAAGTAGAGAGAAAATGCTGCTGCAAGATATCCTCGAAGCTCGACTCCAAAAACTTATATAATGCTTTGAAGAAGTGTGGTGCACACTATGGTCTGAATCCACTTCTCAATCATATAACTCAAAAACAACTGACACTAGGCTTCACCAGAATAGATCCATGCAAGGAGACTGTCAATGGAGTGATGTCAAAAAGTGAAAAACAAACACCAAACATAATTTGATCAACTACTACAAATAGGTGTGCCACGATCCAAGAAAAACCAAGGCAACAAGGCAAGGACACGAGATCCAAATAAATAGGAGTGCCACGATCCAAGAAAAGCCAAGGTAACAAGGCAAGGGCACGAAACCCGAAGAAGTAGTATCAACACCAAACCCTCCCATCTTCTTTGAATGAGTAGAGTGATACCACAAATCTATGAGTTTCCAAAATCAACTACTCGAACACTGACAAACTAACACTGAGCTCCACCAGAATAGCTCCCCCACAAGAGAGACTGTCAACATGCCAAAAAAGTGTCAAAAATATAGATCCAAAATATCTCAACAAACAAGAGAGATATAAATATATACACCCATAGATACAATAATGCAATACTCAAAATTTTAGGACGTCGGGCTCAACCGAAATGCATCCACAAGTGATCACAACACCCTCCCAAATTTGGCACTTTATAATTGAGTGCATGTAAATATTACAATGAGTAACGATACCTTATACATTTCAAATATGTGTATAAAAATGTCACCAATGTGTAGATCTCGAAAAAACACAATTTAAAAAAAAAAGATCACTTTAATCCGAGGTATGGATCAAAGTTATGAGCTCTATAAGGTTTTTTATTAAAATAATAATTTAATGCTGATCTTTTTAAAAGGTACACATGACACCCAAATGTCCAAAGGGTAAAAGAGTTCATCCACATGATACATGCTTCCCGACCAAAGGATAAAAGCCTACGCCCCAAAACCTAAAATGTCCATAAGCGTAAATCATTGCGTCAGAGGGTACATGTCAATATCAAATGGATAAAAGAATGCACCCAAATGGTACAGATCTACGTCTAGTGGATAAAATAATGCATTCAAAACTGAAATATCCAGAGGGTTAAAGAATGCATCGGGAAGGTACACGCTTATATCCAATGGATAAAAGAATGCACCCATGGTACATATTTGCATCCAGATTTGATTGTCTCAAAACATGGTCGAGTTTACAGTGGATTCTAGGATTTTGGCACCTTCCAAATCCAATGGCGCACTCTGTTTTACATAAAAATGCATGCTACGAAAAGTGCTAAAAATTCTAAAGACATGAAAATAATAAACCCTTGCTTGAAAATAAAAACTTACGTATGAATGTCTACATCATCTATTGCTCTGATACCATGAAAGGAATGATAAGAATATTGTTCCAAGCCATGATATTAGATGATAATAGCACACCACATTAGATTTGCAAAGCATAAGAGCTAAAATACCATATATGGAAATCCATCATAATCCATAATGCTCAATACATTACAATACAATGACTTGAATTATTCAATAAGAAAGATGTACATATAGGAGGAGGGAAGTGCAAATACTACCTAAATCAATGGTGAAGAACTCCCACTAATTGATATTGGTAGTTAAGTTAACTCCAAAAGACTAGTAAGCTAACTTCACATAACTAAGAAGCTAACTCCACACAACTAGTACACCTAAGCAAGCTAACCCAACAAGTGTAGGGATAACACAAGTGTAAGAATTATCCTAATAAATAAATAAAATGATAAATAATAACCTACACTAACGAGATAAATGTTGCAATAATTTCAAGAATTCACACACTCATATTCGACACAACACTAGGTTTGGTTTCACATTTAGTTATATTTTTGTATAAGTTTATAATGGCTATGGTTTTTTGCCTTTTTGTCTGTCCACTATTGTGTCTACCTGGAAAGCTATTACAAAGGCCTTTTCCCATTTAGTTATATTTTTGTATAAGTTTATAATGGCTATGGTTTTTGCCTTTTTGCCTGTCCACTATTGTGTCTACCTCGGAAAGCTATTACAAAGGCCTTTTCCCATTTTTTGTCCCGAAAAATTATGTGTTCTCTCAACAAGACAACTCTTTGTTCTTGTCAAGATATAATCATTGGATGCTTATGAAGGTATTTGAATTGATCTTGTTGATACTTCAAATCCTTAATTAAGGCTTAAAATGGTTGTGGAATGCCTATACATGTCTGATTATTGTAAGTATGTAACTATAACTTAATACCGGTCTCAAAGATGCCTAAAGAGGCCATAGGATCCAATAAACATTAATTCTCCATATAATATGAAAATATTGTATGTACCACTCACATATGTAGGATATTTTTACGCCTTTACCTATTTGTGGAAAATTTCTTTTAGCTTGTTCTCGTGGCTCTTTTAGCTCTTGATTCATAAAATTTAAAATCTTAATACGAGCTCAAGGCACTCGTGAAGAATATTGAGAGGTATCTCGATAGGTTTGATGTCCAGTTTGTATAACTATCACTTCTTTCCTCGTACCCGATAATTTTGAAGTCCATATCTCCCCGAATGATCTACAAGACCACGACAATTAGTGAACATCTCGAAATTTAGGCATCGGGTAAGAGAATATTCAATAATATTTTCTAGAAAACCAATCAATATGATTCTTCATCAATTATAATCCATGTTTATTTAAGATTATTACAGCAGAAACAATGATTGAAATGTGTCATCCTCAATTCAAAGAAAGCAGATAATAGTGCAACTCCTTCGTAACCTTCTTTATGCAAAGATTTCTAATGCACCCATCCCTTCAAACTTTACACCGTCACCCATCCAGTTCTATACTTTGAACTATCAACTTTGCTATGTTGCTTATTTCATATCTATGTTTAGCTTTTTTCCCTGCTTCAAAAGAAAATTGTTGTATTTCCTTATACACTGACATACTATTGCCTCCTACTACTATGTGGATTGTAAGTACTTTCAAGAAAATAAATGAAAATTACATGCACTTTTTTATGCACGTATTTGCATCCTTGTATACTATGTGAACGTCTCAGTATTTTTCATGTAACTAATACTCTTTTCCTTCAACAACAAATGCAAATTTTCTATTCTCAAATTGTTACCTCTTACACAAATTTCCCATTGGAAATCCACATGCATTACTGATTGTTTATAGTTTTATATTTTGACTTATTTTTACATTTGTATGTCATAAAAAAATGCATTGTTCCTTGTTGGCCCACGATTTTTTTTTTTTTTGAACAAGTGGTACTCCATAGTCTGTGACTTCACAATCATGTCAACTCTTGCAAAACAAGCACAACGAAGAGATAAGTACGCAAAAATAAAGTTCACATAACGATGAGTAAAGCAACGCCATAAATTAGAGAGAAGAACAATGAAATCTCTAATATCCATCAACTTACACTGACCAAAAACCTATAATTCCTTGACATTGTAATCTTGCCATCAAATATAACTATTGAAGGATTGCAACCAACATTTCGTAAGTAACTTCCCGGAAATAAATTTGCATGACCATACCAATTTCTTCCGTATGAACTCATCTTTGCTAACTACTTTGCCACGTTTCCCCATTTACCCGGGACACCACACATGAAACTGTCTCAAGTACCAAAATTTCTTCTGGTTCCTCACACATGTATCTGACCGTTTCTCCTCTCCTTCGATTGCTTCAACCTTAATCCACAATTCATTTAAACAGAACACCCCACTCCTTCTCATACATAGATATTTCCCATATTCATGCCCTCGTCGCAGACTATTGAAGCCCAACGCTAGTTTCGCAAAAGAATAGATTTGTTGGCGAACATCCAAACTTGCTCAATCTGTTTGGAAAATTACCCTAGAATTAAAACAATTTCCTTTGAAGGCTTTCCCTCTTGTAACAAATGCAAATATGAAAAACACGGCCACTCGCTTCTCTTCTTGGAACAACATGGACCCTAAAAACCATCATATTCTTCTTGTGTCATTAACCCAAATTGAGGAGATGTTTATCACACGAGGCAAACCATTCCCGTAAGTCGCCCAAGTACATGGAGGACAATACATATACTCAAGACACACCATTAGTTTCCCGCATAAACATTACTTCATAGAAAAGTACCTATCCCACCGCCTTGAGATTTGGACATAGTTCTCATACAAAAGGAAGGAGCTAATTTAAAAAGTATGATTTATACGTCAAGTAGATCTTGTGTTTGGGCAGCCTTGCAATATAAAATCCAAAACGATCCCTATTACAAAGATGTCTTAATCGACGGAGACACCCTTTCCTCTCTACCATCGTATTTGTCGATGTTTCCTCCTCTCTTAACATAGCCACGGTGGAACTGACCCAAATGCAAAGTGCCTCTACAGCTCATGGTATTGATGTTTCCACCGACTCTGATGAAACGTATGAACACTCAACATCTTTCATGCCAACACCCCACAATACATGAACAAAAGAAGAGGAAATCGAATAGTTCTTGCTCAACCATGATGGTAACACTCCATATACCATGCCATGGCTAGAGCTTGGGCTCTCTCCAATAAATGAATACAATATGGAGGGCCTGTTTTCAATGGCTTTTCCAACTTTGTTTCGGAAGGAAAAGCAATGTGGCAACAACCCCGCATAAAAGAAGTTCCAATGAATGAATACTCTCTTCATTTGATGTGTTACCATGATGAGCATTTCGGTTCCCACCCAAGATTTCGCTACTTCCTTCTAAACCTCATAATGCAACACATGAGCTAGTCCACAACAACAATTTAAAAAAAAACAAAACCTCGAATGCTGGAATCCCTTTGACAATTAGAGATCTGCAAAGACAAATACTAAAATTCCCAAAGACAACATCCTGGAAAACTTAATGTGCTTTGGATCGAGCCTTGGAGGGACACGTTCATTCTCGGGAAAAAGCGAAGCAAGCTTTCGGATATGATGGAACAATTGGGGACACCAACCTTATTCTTTGCTCTAAGTTTTGCAGACACTAAATGGCCGATCTCCACAATATATGCCTGGTGAATTCCCGAGATGATCCTTGAACAACACAACATTGGAGAACACTTAACATTGTCTCTAACCCTCATCAAGTATCAACATACCCGCATCATAGATTCACAATATTTTGTGAAAAATATTGCGAAGGAACTTGAGCAAGAGAATTTTGGTACAGTAATCAAATTTACTTATTTATAATTTTTTTCCAAACTACATAGCTAATATTTATGTTCCCTTGTCTTGCAGGTATGAATGACAACATAGAGGCTCCACACATATCCATGGTTTATTGTGACTCGAGAATGCACATAAATTTGACACAATGGACTGGGAGGATACAACAGTTATTGAGGCGACAAAACAATACTTTGATAAGTTCGTGTTTACTTGGAACCCCTACCTAGCTTACAGAACCGCTTGGATTTTGTTTGTAGGTCACTCCTAGATGACCCTTGCTTGCTAGATACAACACAAATTCTATCCTCCTCCCCACATGCAAACCTTGAAGAAATTCTTAATCGTGTTCAGCTCCACACTAAATGTTCAAAGTAGAGATGCACGTGTAGAAAGCGATTACAGTGCAATGCGGGTACAATGCCCCCGGGCCACATAACCTACTTCATCCTTGCTCATTGAAAGTGATGGAAAAATTAAGTTCCACCCTTCCAAAAATGATGACAGATCGAACATCCACAATCAAACTATGATATACATGTCTCGTTATGTGTACATAGGTCTTCATGTATCTGATGTTGTCATATATGATTTACAACTTTAAATGTATGAATCTGTAACAAAATTAAATGTACACATACAACCTTTCAATGTAATGTTTCATCTATATTCCTACACTACCACTATCAATCACATGCCTTATCGAGTGTACAATAAAGGTTTTTTCAACAAAAGACCAACCAAAAACCGATGCAACACTAACACAATTACCCCGAAATAAATACAAACCATGTCAACTATAAATGTAATTAACTATCGAAAATGGTATCAAATGTATTCATGTTTAAAGCGAAAAAATGGCCACAAACGGCTACCACTCATGATATAAAATCTACACATGCACGAAGCCTTCATGTATTCATGTTAAGTTCAAATAAAATAGTCCGCAAAACGCTATCACTCATGATATAAGATTTGAAATTGTATATGTACGAATTTGTAACAAGTTTGAAATGAAGAGATGATACCTTTAAAAGAAGTGGTTCATCTATATTTCTACACTTACAAAATAACACTTTTCAACATACATGTTCAATTTTTCCTTTTTACTATTGCTCACTTCTTTATGTAAACCAAAAACAACGCATTTTTAATGTCTTCTTCATTATATCTGCATACAAATACCTATAGTTTTCAAATGCCAAGAAAGAACCATGCAATGTATAGTTGTTTCCATCCAAAGCTTTGTACATTATATCATTTTTTCCATATTGAATTGTTTTAAAGGTTAGACCTCATGTTTGCGCTTTTTAAATGAAGTGGCTCATCTATATTTCTACACAACCAAAATCAATCACACCCCTTATCAACATCAACTAAAAAAAGTAATAACTATCCCTCTAAAACAAATAAATTATACCGTCCGGTATTCACATTGGAATCATTAATAATTAGAATTTTTTTAATAAGCCTCTCAACAATATAATTAAAAAAAATAACAAATATAAATACAATGCTTCCACTAAAAATAATGTTGTGCCATGTAACACATGTTCAAGATAAATATGAGTATTGAAATTAATACTTAATAAAATATAAATTCTTTATTATTAATATTTTCATAAAATATTAAAATTCACAAGAAAACTCTCTTAAATTATATATATTAATTTATTATTGTTTGATGTCATAAATACACCAATATAAATATAAACTTTTTGATGCATATAAAATCGCACGTAGGTGAAAATATTGACCCAAAACAAAGCCTAAATCCCGAAAGAATCCAAAGTATAGAAGGGCACATATAACAAAATTTCTACCTCTATGACTTCCGTTTTTAGGCACACTAGGATTGGAAAATATGATTAAGGTGGATCAATAAATTTAATTGTAACAGTCTAGAGGAAACACAATAATGAATTAGAAGGAAACAAATAAATATATCTAAATTTGTAAAAAAATGCCTATGAAAAACTAAATTATAATAAGTGTATACAATTAAAAAAATTGTAGCGAACTCCTGGGTAATTTTCAAATATTGAACCACCAATTTCAATTTCAAGAACTAAACTTTTAGAAACATTTTCTTGAAAGGAGGCAAGGCTCTAAAATGAAGACGAGTCCCACCGACACAATAAATATGTGAGAATATGACCGTCTTTGGCGTGTTCATATGTTTGAGATTTAGTGGAAAAAGAGTGTCGAAGAAGAAACCCTGTTAATAGTTTTTGCTATCCATGGTTTGCGATGAAACAAAGCAGGACGAAACCTGAGGTTGTGATGTATGCAGGTCGTGGATGGAGCCATCTCATTCCTCTTCTTCATTTCGCCAGAACCCTTTCTGTTCATGGTTTCCATATTCTCTTGATCACTCACGACAAATATACCCCAGGAAATGGAATACATTCAGATGGTGGTCTCTTCCTGCAATGACGCCATCACTGTTGTGCCCGCCATGACGGCCAAGGGAGAACAAATTGCTTCTTATCTCAACTTATTCCCTGACTGCGGTTATCCTCTCTGCGCTTATATAGTCGACAGCATATGGACAAAGTCTCCCGAAGCGGCGAGCTATCATCTGAACATGGGGTCAGGGATGGGAATACCCACTTACATATTCTTCGCCCACTCCGCCTCTTTCCTCTGCCTCGCGCTTTACAAGGAGAAACTGCACCAGGGCGAGCTCGGAGTGAGTGGGACTACCATACCAGGGCTTTCCTCCATTGCAGCCAGCGACCTACCGGCAGCTCTTCTTGCGGATCAATCTCCTGCTGAACAGATCCCGCGCGCTTCCGCGCTGGTTGGGGCGCACGGACTTATTATCAATTCTTGGTATGAACTGGAGAGCGCACAAATAGATGCTCTGCGATCTGAGATGGCGCTACCACCCGTATATCCCATCGGCCCGCTCATGCCTTCTTGGCGTAGGCTGCCCGAATGCGATCAAGAACCAGCCACAGGGCCGGCTGCAGAGTTTCTTAACCGCCAAAATGTTAGATCAGTTTTGTTCGTTTGGTTGGGTCCCGTCTTTGTCTCTGTGGAGCAGGTGAGAGAGCTTGCTGTGGGTCTCGAAGCCTGCGGACATCCTTTCTTGTGGGCGTTGAAAGCAGAATCCAAAGCAGGCAAAGCCCAATCTTGTTCTTTTTCTGAATTGTTGCCTGAGGGATTTGAGAATCGAACCAAGGATCGAGGGCTCGTCATTTCTTGCCCACCTCCACAGGCTTATATTCTTGCTCACCCCTGCATTGGGGGCTTTGTTTCTCACTGCGGATGGAATTCCACGCTGCAGAGCATTTTGCACGGCGTGCCCATCATCGCTTGGCCTGCGTTTGATGACGAGCAGAAGCTCAACACTCTGGTCCTGGTCAGGGAAATGAAGGTGGCGATGGAAGCGAAGAAGGGAGAGGACGGATTGGTGAGCGGTAAAGAAGTGGAGAGATGTTGCAAGGCATTGATGGGAGAGGAAGGGATAACAACAGCAGCTAGAATGGTTATATTGAGTGTGCAGGGGATGGATGTGAGGGAAGTGGGAGGGAGTTCAGAGCAGGCATTCATCTCTTTGACCACTGCCTTCAATTCTAACATGCCATCTTTAAGTGAAAGCTAAACAATTAACGCCGACTCTGTATTTAACGGTTGAGGAATTCTTGATTTCAACAACAACTATTTCTTTATATATATCTTGAATTTTAATACAAATCAATATTCTTGTCTTTTCCTGCAATTCTTTAATAATGAGATATATGACTGCAGCCTTGAGATAAAAAGTAATCGTATGTTTGAAAGTAAGTAGTATAATTTTAGCAATTTTTTTTTGTTTTTTCAAAATACTATTTTAATAGGTTTCAAAGGAATGTCTGCAGTGGATGAGATGATATTTCCATATGCTTCCTGGGTTTCGAAACCTCTTTTTAAAAAAATCAACATACTTTTTTAATGGGTTTCAAGGGAAGGTCTGCAATGGATGAAATAATATTGAGGTCGTTTTAAAACTTCTGTATAATGATATTAAGGTCGCTTGAAAACTTGTCGATAAGTTCCTCGTACTAATATCCATTTTGTGGAGAAAAAAACTTTTGGCTAAAAAACAATTAATTCAAATTCAATTTTTGGGAATTATTATTGTGTCCTTAAAAATTGGGGCCCACTTATCAAAAGTTTGGTCCACAGATCTTATAGACTTGTCAAAAGGTGAATGTCATATATCCATCTAACCTTTTAAGGATAAAAACTTACATGAAATAATTGTATTTTAAACAATAATAGTAAACTAGCAATTCTATGCGAGTGGTGCAATATATATATGCTAAAAGAGATGTATTTAAGAAGTTAAATTTGAGAGAGTGAAACATTGCAAGAGGAAGATAGTCAATGAAGAAGTGGATTGAGTGAGGAGAAGCCCATGAGTGGGAAAAATGTTGGGAGGATCGTATGTGAAACTCTTCTTTCATATAACAAGACACATATGAACCACATCCCATTTTTGTCAATCATTTGAGAGAGAAGGGGATGTGGTGCATAGATCGTTGAGGTAACACACTTTGGAGATATCTCATAAAGCAAGGCCTTTTTGATCAATACTCCCAATGTCAATAGTTGTTGTTTACAATGTCAACTCGTAACACAACAAAAAGTACCAACACAAGGACAACACAGTGAAATACATGATAACTTTTTTTTTTTTTTTTAACCTGCTTTGACACAACACGACACAACATGTCGTCACAAGGTTTCAACCAACACTAGGAACCACTTGTTACGGGGAGACCACAAGGTCAAAGCACGAAAACGTTCACACCTATCAAGGACAATGTACTCTTCTTTTGACAGGACAACATGGAAGTCCAAACCACATGACACACTCACAGCTAGGGCATCCCATGAGAAATTTCTTGTTAAATTTTCTTGTTTACTAAAGTGTCTCTTAATTCTTAACTTACGTTCTTATAAAATTTCATGTAATGATTCACACAATTCTTTTCACAAGGGAGAACTTCTTTCTTTTCAACTGTTGACTAAATAGCTTAAGGCCAAGCTTTCTAAACTAGGGTCATAAATTTTATGTCCAAATCTTTCTTATTCATTTGATTTTAGAACATTTTCCATTTCTTACAAGGTTAATTAATCTTACTCAAGCCACTAACACATGTTCCACATCTCTATTGCACAGGTGAAGGCATAAGCTCCGATTGAGTGGAAAGTACCGCTTAGGGTTCATAACAATAGCCTTCTTGTTTAAGGATTAAATTTTGACCTTGCTTAAGAAATATCACCATGAATCAAGGCAAGGGTTAACAGAACAGGACAACAGAATTTAGCTTCAGGATCACATTGTTTACTATCAGTCTATTATTGAGGTTAAGAGTTTATCAAGATTGGTTAAATGTTCCATCTAGACTTTACTTCATTAAGTTCGACAAAGGAGAACATTTCAAACGATAGAGAGAGATTTAAGGTTTAAATAATCAATTTCCCTCCTACTTATTAAATCCTATCATCTTCTAAAATCTAACCATTGATTTCACCATGAGATCATTTAAGATTTCACCATAAAAGGATAATGTTTATTAGCTTGGCTCAAATAAAAAAATAATAAGTTAGGGTTCATATTTCGTTACAAAAGATAGTTTCCTCTTGATTGTTCCAGGTCTCAAAGGTTATCAAGTAGATCACACCTACATAATATGTTCATATATATAAATTTTTAGTTTAACTTTTATCAGGATTATCCAGCTCACTTTATAGTGCTTACAACTCATTGCTACTAAGCCTTAGGAGGATTTACAACTCGACATTTTAACTCAAGAGCAAAGTTTAACAGTACTCGTTTACGGAAACAAAACAAGGTTGTATCAATTCATTCCAACATGATGCACAAATCAAAGGGACATACTATCTCTATTGAGCCATGACTAGGGAGCAAGAGAGTAATAACATGGAACATGCCACACTACTATTCTAAGGATTAAAAAAATACACTAGAATATCCCATAACCAAGCGGTAATCAAATTTCATCTTTCACATGTTATCCAAACAAACCAAAGTTTCAACAGTTACAACAACAATACTCTACAATACATTCAACATTTTTACAAGGTACTTCAAAAATTGTACAGATGAACCTTTAACACTCTTTTCCTCTAGTCTATTCGCATAATCCATCTGCACAAATATTAACTAAAGTCAGTTCGCAAGAACTGAGCATGTTAAGGCTACACATTTTTATAAACAACAAGATAGCTAACATTTAACAATATCAAGAAAGGAATGTTCTAATTCAAAAATGGATTAAAACACAACCCACAACTCTAAAATTATTCACATGAGAGAGAAATCTAAACCATCCAACAAAAGGAAAGTCCAAATACCAGTAAGAACAAAATTACATAATTCAAGGCAAGACCTTATGGGTTAGGAACAAGAAGGTCAAGAATGTTGATATCTCCTTCATGTAATCCTATGGATTACGTGATTGGGATCCAAAACTTACTCCATCCAACTAAAGGGGTCCAAGAGAAGACAAAACATACTAATTATGATCATAGGCGCAAAGCAAAACGACGTTATCCAATTCTCCCAGGGGGGGCTTCATAGTAATATGGGTTCGACGCCCTTAAAAGAACACAACAATAGTTTCGGTTTTAACCAAGGAGTTTACCACTACCTCCTTATAGGATTTCTTAAACATAGCATTAAACCATTCACAAATTTCACACCGTCTCGTTCAAAAACCCTTTGGATTAGCCCGCAGATCTCCCGTGTAAAACCCCCATGGAAATTTCAATGTGGTGAACGCGAAAAGTCATTGATCGACTTTTGGATCAGCTATTCGTTACGCCAGCAGACATTGATTTTTCTGTTAACTCATTGTCCTATTTCATATATTTATTCTGAACCTCGGCCGCATGTCGGCTAACATTGTCGATGGACGCGAATATAGGAAAATAAGCCCTTTTGATAGAAAAAATAATAATTTTGAGGGCACATGGTGGTTTGATAAATACAAGGATGGGCATTTGGAAGGGAAGATAACTCTTCTTCCCTTAGTGCGAGTAAACCAATCACTAATAATGTCATTCTTTTTATCCACTAATTTAATCCACACAAGATTCGTCTTAAAGGAAACCATATTGAGAAGGGGATTTTGTTCCAAAGTTTTAAAAAGAAATATAATTAAATAATTTGACCTAAAGATGAATCCATATCCCGACGAATTTACTCTTTTGCCCAAGATACAAGTGATCCACCCAGTTGTAGGTATTCATGCAAATGTCGTAAAAAGGCCTTGGCTACGAAGTCAACGTAATGAATCTTCATCTTCTTGTTGGAATTCCTGATCATGTTGTTGAACTTCGTCTTCATGTTCATCCGGTCCCAGGTGACATTGAGTTGTGAGACGTTGGTGATTACAGATTAGAATCTGGGTGAGTGCGAGTGGAGGACGAGCCACGTGATGAGAATATCTTGGTTAATGGTGCAACTGGCATTATTGTCAACATTGTCTATGACAATGCCTCTTCCCCACCTCATTTGCCTTTATTTGTCATCATCAAATTCGATCGATATCTTGACCCCTCATGGGATACCGATAATCCTTCCCATGTTCCCGTGCCGCCAAATTTCCAAAGGTAGCCTGCAGACATAATTGCCACTCAAAATGGCTTGGGAATTATCTATCCACAAGTCCCAAGGACTAACTCTTCATAAAGCAACTATTGACATTGGAGACACTAAACGACAAGGGCTTACATTCACCACTTTTTCTAGAGTCCCCAGTTTGAATGACATTCACATTTCTCCACCTTCCTTGTTCGAACGTTACTCCAAGATGTCAAATGTTGATCTTCTGCAGTCTCGTTTAAATGGTGAGTCACGCATACATTCCCTTCCTTCATTCTCCCCCCCTTCATTCCCCTAACCCATCCCTTTCCTTCATTTTATTCTGTTACATTGTTTCACCTTCCACTGCTTCACTATCCTCGTCCATGTATTGAAGGGTTTTTCTTTGTAAATATCCTGTGTTGTAATATACAATGGTTCGTTGTACATATATCTTTTTCTGTAATATGTATCCTAAATTGTACATATCTTATACTATAATATATAATGGTCTTCATATGTCCCAATCTTGTACTGTAATATGTGATATATGGTTAGTTCATGTAGTGAAGGGTTTTGCTTTCCATATGTCTTCTACTTGTAATATATAATGGTTTTTCTATGTTTAAATCTTATACTATAATATGCAATATATAATGGTTAGTTCATTTATTTAATGAGATCTCCTTTCTATATATCTTCTACTGAAATATATAATGTTTCCTTCTAATTTTTCTCCTCCAATTCTTGCCTCTTCCCCTTCCTTCCCGACATTCAAAACATTCCTTTCTCCCATCCACTCTTCTCGTAACACCCGCTTCCTTTCGGCGTTCACATCACACACCTCGCGTGCGATTGCTAGTTTATTGGAATAATTAACTACTAATATATGTGGGTCTTTCGTATTTTCCTTGGCTTTGCTCTTCCATGGCGTTTATTCATATTGAATTAATTGTTGGTGCATATATATGTTCGGTTTGGAGTATTAGTTTATATAACCAAAATAATTTCAATGTTAAGAACTCAATTTTTTTTTGAAGAAAAGTAGTTTTGATTTTTGAGCTTTAATTTATGTAAAATAACATATAAGTTTGAGAATTGAAAAAAAAATCTTCGAAAGGTACAAACAAAAAAGAATTATCGCTTATATACTTATTGTTACGAAATTATAGACTTTGCAAAGAATACATACGTAGAAGGTCGAATAACAAAATAATTGTTTATAGAGATAAAGATAAACGAAATATACAAGATATTTGAATATGCAAGAGAATAACACCAGATTTACATAGTAAAACCCCAACTAAATGTTTAGGGAAAGATCCATAGTGCAAGATATCAAGCTTTTACTAATTCAAGATGAACAAATTACATGCGAACTCGTTATAAGCAACTTTCTCCACAAAAATATATTCACTTAATTGGCAAAGTACAATTAGGATTCCTCCTTCCTTTCCAAAAATAGAATGCGGTTGAATTCATTTTTTTAGAAACAAGGGATTGACTCTTTAATTTTTCTTCCACGTAAGGGGGCTCCATAACATGTCACCGCCCCCAAACGCCTCTGCAACAAGAGTGGGGGCAAAACCCCACATCCCCTTTTGGAAGTGAGGTATAAACCTCACCACATAGGGATCCAAAATTTAACTTTGTTGGCACATATCTAACAAATATCATATTAAAAACCTTAAGATCTTAAAAATATAGTTCTAATAGATTTATAATTACAGTTGTAATATTAAAAAGAAAATACAAACACATAATAAATAAATAAAAAAACTAAATTAAATTAAAATTAAAAATGAGTTAGTAAGAAACATACCAATTAAAACTTAAATTATAATAATATTGTTACCAAAATTGAACGTGTAGATAGAAAATGTAACTTATAACATGGGAACCTATATCTTTGTACAACAAAATTCAATCTTTGCGACTTTGATTTTAAGAACGCAAATTTTGAATTAAATAGGTGAATTCTTTCTTAATTTGTTCTCGGAAGAAGACATTTTCTTGAAAGGACACACTAAATATCTGAGAATATGGCAAAGCATTGATGGGAGAGAAAGTGGCGCCTTCAATTCTAACATGCCATTTATTCTGAAACCTAAACAATTATCGCCGACTCTGTATTTAACGGTTTGAGGAATTCTTGATTTCAACGGCAACTATCTGTGTATCTTGAATTTTAATACAAAATCAATACTTCTTTTCTTTTCCTGCAATTCTTTAATAATGAGATATATGACTGCAGCCTTGAGATAAAAAGAATTCGTACGTTTGAAAGTAAGCAGTATAATTTTATGATTACTTATTTTAATTTTAAAATACTATTTTAATAGGTTTCAAAATAATGTCTGCAATGGATGAAATAATATTTCTATATGCTTAGTGGGTTTTGAAACCTTAATTAGAAAAAAAAATCAGAATAATTTTTTAATGGGGTTTAAAGGAAGGTCTGCAATGGATGCATTGAGGTCGCTTTAAAACTTTTGTATTACGATATTAAGTTTTAAGTTCCTCGTACATATATCTTTTTTTTTTTTTTTTTTTTTTGAAAAAACGAAAAACAACTTTTGGTTTAAAAACTGATTTTAAAATCAACCTTAAAGGAATTATTATTCACCATAAAATTTGGGACCGTTTTATCAAAATTTTGTTCAAAGGATCGCGCAGACTTATTAAAAGTAGTTTAAAGGTGAAGGTCATATATCATCTATATGTTTTATGAATGAAAAGTCGTATCAAATAGTTGTATTTGAATTGACAATAGTAAACTAGTAATTGTATATGTGGTGTAATATAGATGTTAAAAGGGAAGTATTGAAGAAGTGAAATTTGAGGAGCGAAATATCGCAAGAAGAATGGAAGTGAAGAAGTGGATTGAGGGACAAGAAATCTAAGGGTAGCGAAAATGTTTGGAGGGTTGAATGTGAAACTCTTATTTCTCATGACAAGACACATATGAACCATATCCCATTTTTGTCAATTGAATTTGAGAGAAGGGGTTTGTGGTGCACACATCGTTGAGGCAGCATACTTTCGAGGTATCTCATTAAGCAAGATCTTGTTGATCAATACTCCCAATGTCAATAGTTGTTGTTTAAAATGTCGACCTTTGTGTTTTGTAGGCAATTAGAACACACATAAATTTTAGGGAATTCACTTACACTTATTGTAGGACATTTTTGAGATAGGGACATGTGGAGCGACTCGACATTCATGTCGAGCCAATGTAGTAGTTAAATTTAATAACCACAAAACTTGGCCGATCAACTGGTTTTGCACCATCTTTGTATACCTTTATCTTATGCCATTATACATGTTTTCTCAAGTTACAACAAATATCGAGCGCAAGAGTTTTCCTTGTGGATTTGTAGTTGATGTTGCCTCATCAACATTATAGGTTCTTAATACTCATTAAATTTAAATCTTTTTCATGTGTATAATCTTATGCCTATTATTTTGAAATTTTACCACCACTATTCCTTCCAACAATAATGACACCAATTGTCATTCAAATATGGGCCACGAGATTGTGGGGAACTACTGTTTGATAAAAGACTTGAAATCGTATAGAGCTAACATTTCGATGTGGGACCTCAAATTGTACTACAAGATTTTTAGATAAGTATTGCCTACCTAGATCAATTTTAATACGAAGAATGTTTGGTTAATGTCTCACGTTAGGTGAGAGCACAATAAGATTTGGGAGCTATTTTTGCACCTTCTATTAGAAAGCTTTCCTTTTTATGTTTTTGTACCTTATTGGGATTGTTGTAATTTCATTAGTATGTGTTTCAATGACATAAGTGTTGAACTAAAATATTTTTTTACATTATTACATGCTTTGATAACATAAGCATAATATAGAAAATAATTCAAAACTCGAATATACATGATATATACATAATACTATTTGACAAATAATGTAAGTGTCGTAAATTTAAAAACTTTAACTATTATTTATAAAAGATAGGTTGCATATATCAAAATGTAATGGACATTAACTCAACATTAAGTCCCAATGCACAACCAATAGAAGAAATGCTCTAGTTATTGCAAAAGTAAAAATACAAAAATATTGGAGCCATAATTTCATAAATTAATCTTAAAAACAAAAAACTATACTTGGGAGCTACGATTGTCATTTTAGGGTTTTGGTCGTGTTTGGGTAGCTTTGGGCCCTCACGGCTATCACCAATAAGACTATCTAAATACATACATAGACTCAACAATACTCAAGGAATATGACTTTAATATAATGCATATCGAAGCACAATTTTGTAGATAATCATCATAGACATGAAGTAAATAACAAGTCCATGTACAACTAGGAAACTAATACTTTAAAGTGTGATTATCAAAATTTTGTAGAGCAAAAAAAAAAAAAAAAATATATGCCAATAAACTATCTAAATACATACATAGAGTCGATAATACTCAAGAAATATCACTTAAAAATAATGTACATGTAAGAAATTTTTGTAGATAATCGTCATGAACAGGCATCCTTAAGTGACACAACTAGGTTTCATTTGCCTACCTGTTTGCAATTGTTTTCCTTAAAACAAGTTAGAGAGATACATAAAGAAAACCTAGTAAAATCAGCCCACATAGAGAATTCAGACTAGAATGATACAACTCCTTAGACGACACAACTTCATTTCCTTTCCTTTCTTGTGCTGGAGTTGTTTTCCATTTCCTACTTATGATGATTATCTAAAAATCATTACATTTGCATTTTTTAAAGTCAAATTTGCCAAAAATTATCGAATATATGTACATATATTTAGATAGTCCCATTGACTTATATCGGTTTATGAGAATAGTTACATTGTTTGGAAAGTACTTAACAAACAAAACTTTCAAAAATAACAACACACTATCTAAATATGTGTACATTAAATAAATGAAACTCAAGAAACATGACTTCAAAATCATGCAAATCTAATCATAATTTCAAAGATAATCAACATAAACTAGCAATGAAACACAAGTCCATTTAAACCAGCTATGTATGTGTGAATATATACATAAATATATGCATGTGTATTAGTGTTTGTGCACCCACAAACCTGCACTTACATGACTCTCATCTTTTCACAAAAACCAATTTAGATGGTATTACGTCTACTTTATTTAGTTACATTAATTTTGGCTTGTTAGGCTTGATTGTAGTGTGTTGTGGTTACTTATAGTGTATTATAAATGCGTGTTCTTTCTATAAATGAATGTGTGTTCATTTTTCCACATACCCTCATACACATGTATATATGTTTAGGTGTTCAAACATATGTTATAGGTTTCTTACGCATACATATTTGGACTTGATTTACGTTGCCTCTTTATGATGTTTATCTTCATAATTGTTATTTAATCTGCATTCTTTTAAAGTCATATTTCTCAACCTTTTTTATTTTATCTATGTTCAAGGTTTTTATAAAAATTAATTAGCAAACAAAATATATATTATTTTATTGGTCATACCTTGTCATTCCCAACCATATGCCGATCAAAAATATTGATATTGAGGAGATTGTTCTCCTTTTCCATATTCTACTTAAAATTTTCTTGAATTCAAAATTGACCCTTCTTAACTCATGTGCTCTTCACTCCTCCACCCAATCCCTTTCAGCATTCACATTGCATTGCCTACATGTGATTGCTATTTTCTCAAAAGAAATGAGAGTGGAAATTTTGGATATTGAATCCATCTAAGATTTGTACATATAAGATCAAGACTTTAATGAAGCATGGAAAGCATGTGCAATGCCAAGTGTCGATATGATCCCTTGGTTAGATCTTGAACTATTCATCTTTAGAGTGAACATGTGAAATGGGAAACGCTTAAACAACACACACAAAGTGTTGCTCACTACCAGATAGAAATGACAAAACAATTCAAACAATAGTCGAAAAATCTATTTTAAATAAAATTGGGATTGATTTACATAAATGAAACGCTCATCTTATAAAGTGGAAGGTAGAATAATAATAAAATTAATTTACTAGACCTTATATGCTTGAAGGTAATTGTGATTGCAACACATGTGTTTTTTACAAATCATGTAACTATAAGAAAACATTGCACGACCGGTCATCATTAGTTTTGTGAGAATCTCTCTAAAATGAAGCGGAGCCCAATGAACAAAAAATTATTTGGATACAATAATTAGGTGAGAAAGTGAGCCTTATTAGAAAACGGGTTGCATGTTCCTCATTTTTATGTTCAGGACTCAAATAAAAATTTGTTACCAATCATTTTTGATGGAGCGAAGCGGCGAAGACTAGAACTTGTGGTTGTGTTGTATGTAAGTTTTGGATGGAGAAATCTCATTCCTTTTCTTCATTTTTCCAAACTTCTTTCTCTCAATCACGCTTTTCCCATCATCTTCTTCACTCACAAAATTTTTATCCCAAGCAAAAACGAATACATTCAACGGGTGGTCTCTTCCCGTAATGACAACATGGAAGTTGTACGGGTGACATACGGAGAAGAAATTGTTTGTCATCTTAAGTTTTTAAGTGGTAGAAGTTTTCCTATATGCACTTATGTAGTGGAAATCATGTGGACAACATCTCTCAGTAGTCGGTGAGCTATCATCCGAACTCCGCCTCACAGGATGGGAATCCACACTTACCTATTCTTCGTAATTCCACCTCTTTTCTGCGCCTCGCTTCACAAGGAGAAATTACATCGGGCGTGACAAGTAAGAAGTATACCAGGATTTTCCTCTGTTCATCCAACCGATGTAGCCATGCCTCTTCTTACCAATTGTAATGCCCCACCTCAAGACACCGAAAACTCCACCAACTGGTAACTAAACATTTGGAGAATTTTTTTAAGTGAACAATTAATCCTAACGCTTTTCTTAACCGATTCCCGCTATAAATTATTTTATATTAATTTGATTTACCCAATTTATTAATCACAAATCCAATTCCCAACTTTAATTATTTATTTCTACTATAGGTTTGCTAGGGTCACAAATAAAAGTCTACACCCCTTTTAATTTAATTAGTTTTCCCCTTTTTAATTAATTTTCCCACACACCCTCCCTTTATTTTATTTCCCATTCTCATTAAATTTCCATGACTTAAAAGTGTGTAGGATTAAATATGGGCCCTAGGATTAATCAAATCTTGACCCTAGATCTTCAACTTGCCCTAAAGTTGACCTAACTCAACTTTATCTTTTATTTTCTCTCCATTTGGTTTTATTTTGTTTTCTTGCATGTGTAGGAGGTGGAGGAGCTACAAATTTTTGGATTCCTGGATATTCAAGTTCTCTACTTGTATTATTTATTTTATTATTTATTATTTATTTTTTGAGTATTTCTTTTACCGGATTTAATCTTTGGTCGGTATATGAAATACATTTTTGTGTTTTTGTTGAAAAGGCAATCTACCCGAGAACATATGTGTGTGTGTGTGTCTAAAAATTGTACTCATACCAATATTTTATTTGAAAACCCTAGATGAAAGAATCGCAGTTTTAATGTAAAATAGGACCGGCAATTTTGGTGTTGGTCGTGGGTTTTGGAGGGTTAGGAGTCGACATTGAGAGGGGTGTATGGGGATTAGGGTTTAGTGGGGGGAGTGTGAGGGTGGAGTGGAAGCCGCGTGGAGGATGGGAAGGGATTTGGGTGTGGCGAATGTGGAGGAAATGGCGGTGGTATGGGTGTGGTTTGGTGCGCAGCATTTTGGGGAGGGTTCGACCCCTCCCCACATCCAACTTCTTTATTTTAAACAATGAAAATTTCACCAAAGTTTTTAACATTACTTATGTTTTGTTTTATTTTATATATATTGCATACAATGTTTAAACTATTTCAAGTTGTAGAACAATAGATTATGTTTAGGCATTATTGTGAAATATGAAACTCAATAACCTTTTTCAATATACGTATATTAAGATGATTTACTATTTTATGTGATAAAAAGGATTCATATATTTAGCAATGGATAATACATATTCTAATATGATTTCCTAATAAGAACAAATCATTAAGTTTTACATGGGAAGAAACATAACTAATCTCATTCCTTTCAACAATGTTACTAAAAATTTACAAGAAAGAGATACATTGGAAGAAGGATAATATCTCCATACAATGCTAATCCTAAAGCCCCATGTTATGATGACTTTCTATTCAAATGCAATGCTAAGTAAATGTTTCATATTTTTAACAAGAAGAAAATCCAACAAAGAAATATCACATTTCCTTTTTAAACATATGCATACTATCAACAATGTACAAATAGAAATGTTATATATATAAATTTCTTTTAAAATAAATTTTTATAACAATCAATTCTTTTATTTGCAAAGGAAAACTCATTCCTCAAACAAGATCTTAACTAGGGTACTCTCAACCAATTTCTTGTATTGCATTTCAAAGTTTAAGTCTTCTACAACATTTATCATACAAGGAAGTTTACATTCCCATGGAGCTTAAGCTCACAAATAAAACATCATTCTAGAATACTTAAACTACTCAAGAAACAACATTACAAATCTTCTTTACAATATTGAAAGAGGATGTACAAACTAATGCAACTCTAGTTTATAAGGAATCCCCAAATCACAAAAAAAAACTTTACAAGGAAAGGAGGCTTCCCACATAGCCATGTTTATGAGGTTACAAAGAGAGTAGTGTTCACCAAATTTGGAGAAAAAATGAGAAGCCATGATATCAAGAAACTCCAACCATCTCCATACTTGAGCTCCAACTTTGAGTGCCTTTCAAGGAAACCAACACAAAGAGAACAAGGCTTGTTTTACAACCCAACCTATAGGCATCATTACATTCCTTTCCAAGGTTGGAAGACATGTTAATCTCCCCCAAGCCCATGGGAGAGAGACCTAGCTTCCACAAATGTGCACAAGATTTAGGGAGACACAACCAACAACATATTCACATACAAGGCAAGTCCATGCACTAAAGAAAACACAACATTTAAAAACAAAAGAAAGGAGGAGAAAACCATATTCATCCTCAAAAATGGGGAAGAGTAGATGAGATACCCTAAAGTGCCCAAAAGGTGTGGTTGCAAGGATATTACTTGTATAAATAAGAACATATACAACAGAATAGCATGAGAGAACACCAAAATATAGATAAATGATGACAATATGCTCATATAATAGCTTTTCCACTTCGAGGGGGAAACCTCCAATACCACTTCGAGGGGGTAACCTCCAAACCATACAATAACACTCCAATACTCAATATGATCCTTAACTACAACCTTCTAACCCCTATATATACCATTCTAACCTATGGCCAATACTGAGGCCGACCTCCTAAGCATAATAAATCATAAATGAATGATATAATAAGATAAGGGGATGTGTGCCACATGTCGGCATCTCCATCAACCCATATACATTATAATATTATATCCCAAGGTACATAGAATTTCCTCCCTCTTTGACATGTTTTATCCCCAAAACATAAGAAGAATCCATATAATGAGTGTGCTTTAAATTATTGCACACTTTTCGCGAAGCTCGATCATCCAACCACCCATATGAAATCCTATCACATTGTAAATAATGACTTCATCATCAACATCTTCTTCTTCTTCTTCTTTTTATGATGTTGCTTCTCGCTTCGATTCTTCTTCTTCTACTTCTTCTTCTTCTTTTTATTTTCTTCTTCTTCTTCTTAGCTTCGTCTTCTTCTTCTTTTGTTGCCCATCTTGTCCATGAAAACTTGTTCCAGCCTCCGCAAAGACCAATTAGACTTTTCCTTTTCTAACTCAAAAAAGCAAATCACATGCAGGGCCACTAATCCACAACGTGAATAACCAAATATATAATGGTTTAGATAATTTATCCCTAAATTTGTTCTACCATTCTCTAGCATCAATCCTGCCATCTCCAAAAAAAAGCTACCACCTCCATGATCCACAAAACTAGGGTTTTAAGAATAGACCCTTTTGATCAAAAAAATTTCTAAACCTTTCAGCTAAATATCAGCCAAAAATCAGAAATCACAGAACATAAACCCCAATTTAATTTTTGAGAGGTTTCCGAAAATGTAATAAATTTAGGAAAATTCCTCAAATCATGGGCTTTAGATATAGAAAATAGTGAAAAACAATAAAAATGAAATAACTCTGACAAAATAGATCCAATTTTTTTGAAATTTTAGTGGTATCACCTTTGAATATCATACCATCAACCCAAAAAAATTATTTCCTAATTCATCATTATTCAGAAGATATAGATGAAACCATAGAATTAGGGTTTCAACCCTAAAACGGACACAACTTTTGCAAAACAGCTCCAAAAACTCTGAAATTTGGAGGGAAGATCACTTGAACTATGTATCAACTCCCAAAAAAAATATCTGAAAAATTCCAAGTATATCTTTAGATATAGATGAATCACCAACATTAGGGTTTCATCCCACAAATTGCCTGGATCACTGCTCTGATACCACTTGTAAGGATATTACTTGTATAAATCAGAACATATACAATAGAATAACATGAGAGAACACCAAAATATAGATAAATTATGACAATATGCTCATATGATAGCTTTGCCACTTCGAGGGGGCAACCTCCAATACCACTTCGAGGGGGTAACCTCCAAACCATACAATAACACTCCAATACTCAATATGATGATTAACTACAACCTTCTAACCCCTATATATACCATTCTAACCTATGGCCAATACTAAGGCCGACCTCCTAAGCATAATAAATCATAAATGAATGATATAATAAAATAAGGGGATGTGTTCCACATGTCGGCATCTCCATCAACCCATATACATCATAACATTATATCCCATGTGAACCCATACATATAACTAAGGGGATGTGTGCCACATGTCGGCATCTCTATCAACCCATATACATTATAATATTATATCCCAAGGTACATATCAGTGGTCCAACCATAGGATGTACACTAACAAATTTCTTCACAACCTCATTATTACTCCAAGACAACAAACTCTCCATATTGCTCCACCCATTCACCAAAATCCTCTTTGGGAGGATTTTCAAACCCATTGGGTTTCCTCTCCAAGAATGAGGAAGGGGTTCAAACCATATGAACCACCTTCCCCACCTCAAACCATATGAGGGGAGTGAAAAGAACCTACATGGCTTTCCCAACAAGCCATGAGGTTTAAGAAGGAAAATCCCTCCCTCTTCCTCCCACAAAACTCCAAAATCCATCAATCCATATGATGGATGGAGAAAAAAATACAAAACATACTTAAGCAATAAACAATACAAGCAACAAACACAACATACAACCATTTACAACTCTAAGCTCTACCATGAAAAAAACATATAGATGTGAATCAAGAGCATACCTCCAAAAGCTCTCCAACACTCTAAGCTTTTCCACTTCCTTATCCAAACAACTCTAGCTCCCAAAAAGTCTACAAGCACCAAGCAAAAGCCAAAGAAAAGTTCTCTTTCTCCCCAGAGGGAGTATTCGAATAAAATCAAGCAAATTTCCTCACCAATGAGGGGACATGTGTCACCCCTTTCTTCCCCAAGTCAAAGATTCCTAAAATAAAATGGAGAAAATATAAACTCACTTTTAACACTCTTCTCCCAAATTGCCCAAAATGAAAATAAAACAAGTTTGTGCAACGTTTACAACACACACGATCCAATCCATCTTACATGGATGGTGACAAAAGAGAGGCAAAATGGGAGGAAACTCCCTCTATTCCTTGAAATTAATCCCCTACCTAATAGGTAGGGTCCAAGGGTTCATTTTCATGCTAAGTGAACTCGTAAAACTATAAGGGGTCACTTAAAATGCCATAAATAGCTCAACTTTGGTTTGGCACACTTGGGCACAAGTGTATATGATGTGGGGCCCACACAAGGGTGCGCATGTGACCTTAATCCTCTCTAATTAACACACACTTATCTAAATACAAAACTTAATGCAAGTGGGGACCATTAAGCCCCCAAACCTAGTTTACTTAACAAAACAAAACACCCTAAACATAATTAATTTTACATGACATACCACATTACAAATGAGAGTCATTCATGGTGCCCAAATACTACAAGCATACAATAAGGCCTCATACAACTAACATGGTTAGGACTTAGCCCCGTGGGTCGTTTGTGCACAATTTACGTAGCCGCCCTGAAACCCACATTCTCCTATGACTTTTCACCTGCACACTCAATGCACAAACGCATCTATCTAATACAAGTGTAAACCAACTACTCAATAAACGATCAAATCCAAACATGAATCTTATGCCATCAAAACATCAACATGGAATCGTAAATGAGAAACATGCACAATTACACACAATTCACTATGAGTTAGCCATAGAGATAAATATAAATGACATATATCCATGATATCATATGTTCTCATCAATAATCGAATAATCTATTTCATCAAGACATGCGACTAAGATAAGTATCCAACATTTATCAATTAGGCCCAAATACCTTAGCAATATGTTAGTATCCACGACATCTAATAAAATTTTCCAACATACTAATCAAGTTAAATTGATGCTACGCGTCCAAATAACCGTACATGTCCATAAAGATCAAATAACATAACATAATGTCCAAAATATATAAAATCCCCATCAAATCATATTTATGAATAAAGAAGTCAGCAGATAACTGAGGCTATAAAAATGTGGGCACTACACAAATGATTTTCTTGTGAACAAATCCCGCACACCTCCGCGCTATGCGAAATGCATGGAATTATTATAAATTCTTGGAACCACCTTAAGAGTGTAAAGATCAATGCTTTGTGTGTTGAGAACGTTCTACAACCCATATATCCAATTGGCTCGCTCTTGCCATCCGATGATGTTTGTCGAATTCGACCAAGAACCGGCGGCGGGCGACCAGTGGAATTTTTAACAACCGAGATAAAAAATCGGTTGTGTTTGTTTCTCTCGGGTCCTGTCGTCCTCTCTCTTTACCGAGCGTATCAAAGAGCTTGCATTGGGTCTTGAAGCCTGTGGGCATCCATTCTTGTGGTCATTGAAAGTAGGATCCAAAACCCCATTTTTATTTTACGAGCTTGCTAGGTGAAGCCCAATCTTATTCTCTCTAAATTGTTGTTGACGGTGGGATTTGAGAATGGACCAAGAATCGAGGACTCGGTCATTTCTTTCCCACCTCTGCAGGGGTATATTCTTTCTCACCCCTGCATTGGGGCTTTTTTTTCTCACCACGGATGGAATTCCATGTTTTATAGTGTTGAGCATTGACAATGTGTAACACTTAGCAGAAGGAATACAAAAGATTCACATGAAAGAGAAGATCACGTACAAAGGTGCGGGAGGATCGGGAAGGAATTGTGCGTGGAGGACAGAGACAGATTCAAGACTTAGCCGTTTTCATGATTATGATCTATTTTTTGGAAGATGGCGTGCGGAGCACACAAATGAGAAAAGACTTGCACGACACACATCAGCTATTTTTGGAAGAGCGGCTATGGAGCGCTTTGCATGGATGCAGGCTAAAGATAGAATTACTACTAACAGTTAACTAGGAGAGATCTATTGTTAGCACACTTACATGTGTGGCTGTAATTGTAAAAGCACATGGTTATTTTCAGCATGTGACCTATTTTTGGAGTTATGCAAGCGGTGAAGGGAAAGTCCCCACCCTTATAAATATGTAATGATCTCAACGTAGTATAGATTCTTGGCTGAGAATTTAAGTACTATGAAGTTATGCTACCAAATCGATGTGTGTATAAACTATGGTATTATCTATTGTAATGAGATTCTATGTTGTTATCATATTTAATAGAATAGAGTGTATTGGCTAAATCAGAGTATTAATATTGAGTATAATTGGTTCTTGCATGCTTTGATTTCATCATGGTTATCATTTAAGTCTGTTATTCTTTAGATATAGATCTGAACATGCATTGTAGAATGATGTATTAATTATGGATCTGAATGCATTAATTCTTCATCATGCTAACATCCTACAACAACAACCCTAAAGAGGGTTCTCGGTGCCTTTCTGCGCTTCGGTGAGTGCTCAGTCTAGGCTGAGTGATGTGCCAACGCACCTAGGCTTTTACTGGTAAATTCTAGGCTGCATCACAGAGCATTGTGCAAGGCGTAGCCATCATCACTTGACCTATGTTTGACAACGAGTAGAAGCTCAACGCTCTCATCCTACTCGAAAATTGAACCTAGTGATCAAAGCAAAGAAGGGAGTGGACCATTGGTGAGCGGAAAAGAAGTGGAGAGATGTTGCGGGGTGTTGATGGGAGGGGAAGAATAAGGGATAAATGTAAGGGCCAAAATGATGGTATCGAGAATCCATGAGGGTATGGCGAGGAAAGTGCATGGGAGCTCACACAAGGAAATCATCTCTTTGAGCACTTGCCTTTAACCGCAAACCTAAATAATTGTCGTTGTTCTTCATTGACCTCAGACTGTACTAGTTTTGTTTTGAGCTCTCTTTTCAGCGGTTGAGAAATTTGTGTTCTATTCCAATGCCAAAGAAGTTGTACTAAATTGAACAACAATTATTTTTCTGTATACTCTTCCTGAATTGTGCAACACACTATTTTACTAATTAAAAATGAATAGTAGAAATATTCAATTAGACTTCATTCGAACATTTGCAATGGAAGAAATATATATATAGAGAGAGAGAGAGAGAGAGAGAGAGAGAGAGAGAGAGAGAGAGAGAGAGAGAGATACAATTTAGAAGAATCGAGGTTTAATTTAATAATTTGGAACTGTAAAATTCTAAAACAAAGCAAACATCCCTATAATGTACTACAAATTAATATATTTTGTATTTCCCTCTTGCATGTTAGTTTTGGCCATTTGATTATTTTCCAAGAATATCAGAAAATAAATGGGTATCTTCAATATATATATGCTATCACAGTGAAGGCAATCTTAAGCCCACGTTAGCTTTGTTGCCGAGGTGAATGATTTTCACCAGGCTTCTATGTTTACGGTAGTTTTATAATAATATATTTTTGTTTTGCTTATTTTTAACTGATAATCTTCATATGCACGTCTACCTCTAAGCTTCCTTTGCATTTTACGGTTTGTGGCCTGTTTTATTGTTTTAGATTGTATTTTAAGCTAAACTTTTTAAGTTGAAGGTGTTGTCTAAACATGACAAAGGTTATCTCGTCTGACACATAACATCAAACAGGGGGTTCAAGAAATGGTTCATACTTTTTAATGTTTTTAATTTTTCAATTTGTTGTGGTTATGTTCTTAAATTATATTAATCACAAGCATATAAGGCTTAGAATGTATATGCATAAATAATGTATTTTATTCCTAATGATTTTTTTAGGTGTATTTATGAGTGTAAATTTTAATTTGTGTATATAGAAAGATAAATTAGTAAGGTAGTTATTCAAAATAATGGGCTAAGTTATTTTCCTAAAAATAGTCTCTTTTAAATTACTAAATAATGTAGAATGGTATTTATTTTTGAATCATTATAATATCAAAAAGATTTTTAAGATAACTAATGTAAAATTTGTTTGTAAAATATTTTAAAAATCAAAATTAATTTAGACACTTTTTTTTATCTCGATTATAAATTATATATATATATATATATATATATATATATATATATATATATATATATATATATATATATATATATATATTTTTGACAATTTATAATTTTCAGTAAGTTGTAAATTAAAAGGTGGAAAATGATTAAACCATCATACTATTATGATTTGACTAGCTATCAAATTCCAAGTCTAACTATGAGTTGACTTTGCTTTCCAATTTAGATATTTTAGTTCCTATTTTTCAAAAAGAATTAATTTTTCCTCTAAAAGTGTCATATAGATTCTCCTCATTTTTATTTGTGTAAAAGTTACAAATAAATGCTCAATACCAACACCAAAATTATGCCTATGGACTTTTCACAAACACCTATAGATGTTGGTGTTCATAATATAGAAAGGGTTAAGTGATGGAGGCTCTCTCTCAAATTTTCTCTCTTTATGGAATGATCCACCCCTTCTTCTATATTATATTAGAAATGCATCGTTATATTTATTTATAACAAATAGTAAAAAGGCATAACCAATGGAAAATATTTACTATATATAATCGAATTTCAATACAAATTAATGCAAAGAAAATTAAACCATAATACAATTATGTACAAGAAGTGACATAGGAGAGAGGAGGTGGCACGTGGGGTTCATTAGCTAGGCAATATCCTAGCACGCTCATTCATATTAATGTAATTAAAATTGATAAAAAAACAAATTCAATATATCGGTAGAAATGAGGGGATAAAAGAGTTTAATTTATTAATATTTTTAATCGGTATTAGGGGTAGGTAAGAGAGGTGGACCAAAGGATAAGGGGATTTAATTTTAATATAAAACTAAAACATTTGAACATTATTTTTAAAACTAAATATGTTAAAACGTAAAAAGAGTGTGCTCGTAAAGTTAAATTATAATCTCGTATTGAATATGGAAATCTCAATTAAGATATTCATAACGAAAATGTAATAAGATGGTAGAAAACTAAGATTTATTATGTTTTTCAACACAAGTGATATTATTTCACCATCTTAATTATTTGAAGAACTATTGATAAATGATTAAATCTTAACATTTATAAGGTAATTATTAATAGGAATTGAATGACTTCAAACTTTCTTTCAAGAAAAAATAGGTATTAAAAAAAAAAAAAAAAATGTATTAAAAGAAAATAATAATTAAGTGAGAAACATGATATATTTTCTGTTTGATATATTAGGGTAGAAATAAAAAGAGGTAAATAAAATTGTAATGGAAAAATGGGTAAGGTACATGGAAAAAATAGGGGTATTTTCATTCTAATAATATAATGGGAGGGGTATTATCAATTGAATAATTAGAGGTAAAAACTAGCATTAAGGGTATTCTTTAATACCCTTCGAACAAACATGCTATACCATACTTTTACTAAGTGAACCCCCATGGGAGGTGGTCACCAACTTCAATTTCAACTTCAAAATTATTTTGACTCTAGTACTAATCAACATGTTGCTTCATTTTATTATGCGTTATTTCCAAGTAGATGTAGGAGCATTAATTTGAGTTAACTTACAATCTTGCATCATTGGGAAACATGACTAACTAGAATATTTAGTTAAATATTGCATTGTGCATGTCATTATCCCAAGTTTACACAAGCATGTTATCAAATTTGTGTGAGGGATGACTCCCACACAAGCTAGAGCTATAGTCTAAATTAGTTAATTCAACATGTTTGTTGTAAGCTATACTTGCAAAGGATGTGAGTTAATGAATAATATATGCAGATCTATTATATGTGTTTTGAGCATCTCAAATTGTGATATCATTGGGTGTTACAATTGTATTTATTTGTTGTAATAGCTAGATGTATTTTGTTTAATTTTATGTTATTTATATTCCATTTTATGCATTATTCCTCTCATGGGTATTATGAGGGTTGTGTGGTTTAAGAAATCTCATAATCGAGACCCGTATTTGTGGCTACATCATTTTGTATTAGAGAAATGTTCTATTATTTGCAAAGAAGGTAGAGGTGATCAAAAAGAGTTAATTGATTCATAACTACCGTATATATTCCACAACTACCTCATTAATGCATATTTTAATAAATTATCGTAACACCATATATGTCTTACTATTTCACTTCATTAATTATATAAAATAGTAGGTAAATGTGTTATGAATTAAGAAAAATGTTTTTGTTGTAAACTAAATTACATAGAATTAAATGTTATCAAAATTACAACATAGGGATTTCTCAACAGTGTATCATGACCCGAGAGGAAAATAATTCTAATGCCCACTCCTCTTTAAACCTGATTGTGCTATGATTTTAATTTCATTTGATTAGAGACATGGACCTTATTGTTATATTTTAGTTAGCATGTTAATAAGATACGAGGGACATCATGATTACTATTGTGTTCTGATTGTTACTTTGGACTGTATGGGTGTATTTTGGACCTTGATGGACATTTAAGGATATGATGATAATCTAGAATGGTCACTTTGTTATATACTAACTTTGGATTCTTGACATATTGAGTATATTTAGAGTATTGGACTAACCACGTGGTCTCATTGATTTTGTGAATTGTTAACAATATGATGGTATTAGGGATCGATAATATGTTGTTGAGTGTATTTATTAGTTAGGAGACAAAGTAGATATAGGGAATTTCATGATTTTTAGAATGTGAAATTGGATTATTGATGATTGTAAATTATTTACTAGAGTAGAATTGAAGTGTTAAGTGAATTGCAAATAATTGATAAAAAAATTCATAAATTTGATGATAATGATTTAGCCATGTGATATGACGATGTTAATTGACATGTGTGTGTGTGTGTGTGTGTGTGTGTGTGTGTGTGTGTGTGTGTGTGTGTGTGTGTGTGTGTGTGTGTGTGTTGCTTTGATTTATGTTGAGGATTGTATAATAGATTTTTTATATGCATTGATTTCCATGACATATTGATATGGCCTTGAGGCCGAGAAGTATTTTTATTTGTGATTGTAGGAAAATTATATCACCATACATCGAAATGGGATAGGGGACCAACCCTAGAAGGATGTTGTGTGTTTGCAACAAGGGCCAATTGACAACTTGTGTGTGTTGTGTTATTGATTTTTAGGTTAGGAGGTTTCCCCATGGGGAGGTGACCTCATATGTGTGGCCTAGGGTGGTGATGTCTTCCTCTCATTTATTTTGTGTGTTTTATGTATTTAATTATTAGGAAAATTTATTCACTTTATTAACACTTGTTAATGTGTCTTAATTAGCTAATTTAACTTAAATTTTAAACTAAAAATAAGAGGTTACATGTGGATAATAAATGGGGTAGTTAGTTCTTGATTTGTGCATGATGATTAATGAAATTTATTACATTTGTGTTGTGTGCACTCCTTCTCCCTCTCTAAACTCGAAATTTTACTTGGAGGGCACTTTTTGATACTTGTGGGACAAGTAAACCTTGTCCCTTGTCTCTCATAATCATCCACCAACCATACTTATGAAGTATGGGGCTAATTTTGACCATTTTAATGCCTTGTTGAGTGTAAAAGGGAAAATAAAGTCACTTCTCTTCTTATCACATTTATTTTGTCCTTGAAAGGTATGGGGTGCATGTGAAGTGTGCATGTGGGCATGTCATAACCTTACCTTTTTCATTTAATTGCCTTGGTTTCAAAGTTTGACTTGTGTTGAGTGAAGGAATGATGAAGTGGCATCCTACATGGAACCACCTCATCATCCTCACCTCTTTTCTATTTATTGGTGTGAATTTGGAGGAATGGGGGTTACTTGTCTCATTTTCTTGATTTGCAATTTGGAATTTTGGTCTTGGGAATTCTTGCTTGGAGCTTACAGGATTGCTTTGGTGCTTTCTTGGTGTTTGGAAGGATTCAAGATTTTGGAAACTAGTATGGAAAGGTAGGGTCTACACCTTGTTCTTTATTGTTTTTTGTATGTTTTTTAAATGCATGGGGGTGTGTATTGTGAGTGGGATTGGTGTATTATGATGCTAAGATGTGTGAGAGATAGAAAATGGAACCACTTTAGGGAGGGAAAAGGGAAATTTGTAGGCTTATAGAGGGAGCATGAGTAGGGAGTTCCACCTATGGGGAGTGAAAAGGATAAATTTCTATACTTTGTGTATTATACATTGGGAGGGAAAAGGGTTATATTGTGTAGTTTGGATGTGCACATGGAGGTATTTTGGGTGGAACCCCTAACTCATTTGGGAGATATAAGGAGGTGGTTTCTTTGTTCTATTCTCCCTTGGCTTTGAATGTAAGCCTATGTGTTGGGTTTTGTGGCTTATGTTGTTGTGTTTGGTGTTTAAAAGCCTTGCTTGTGTTGATTGTATGAGTGTTGAGTTGTTTTGTGGAAGCCATTGTTGTGAGAGTTGTCAAGTTTCATACACACTTCATGGTTCTTTGGTTGGGGCTCGGGGCCAATAAGGAGGATGGCTTCTCCTCTTATTAGATTATAGGTTGGGAAGAGAGTGTCGCCTATCCCTTTTCTTTGTAATGTGATTCAATATTTGAAGAGTTCAAGAGGTGCAAAATTGAAGCTATGAAATCAGTGATGTTGTTGAAATGAATACTTGTCTATTGAACCCTTGGAAGAACCTATATGATATAAATTTGGTCATATTGTTTCCACATAAAGTGGAATGTTGTAAATTTTGTATTTCAAATAATAGCCTTATAAACTTTATTTATCAAATTGTAATGCTATTGTGGAAAGAATAAAACTTAAGTCGTATATTTTTTTTGAAAAGGACCTCTCCAAATTTTGGAGGCTATTAAAGTGGCAATAGGTATTATTTAGAAAATAAATATGTTGTAAATAAAGTGTTGTGGAGTTCTTGTTGTATTGTTGGCGAGGCTTAAAATTTATGAGAGAGAGAGAGAGAGAGTTCTTTTTAAGTACGCTACTATGGTCATTTATTTTCTCCCATTATTGTAAAATAGAAATCTCAATGACTTCTATCAAACCAAGAAGTGTGTTTATTTCATTTATTTGCGAGATAGTTTAGATCAAAGGGTTAGAAATTCCACTATTTCACATGTTTAAATATTTATAAAATTGTACAAGTTAACTATGATTTGTAAGTTGTTATATAAACATACTTGAATTGATAAATTGCTTAATTCGGATAGAACATATATATTTATGCATTTGATGGGACATTTAAATAATTTATATAAGGTATTAATATAGAATATATATTAATAATATATATAAATATATTATAAACTTATATTATTAATATATATATATATATATATGACCAAATATTAGTATTAAATGTGTAAATTCCAAATCGGCCTACATGGTATTGATTTGTTTTATTATTAAAAAATAGCATTGAATAATGTTGGGCCAATTAGATTTATGTTGGTGGTTAATTGTATTAAAATAAATTGGGGGTAGGGTGCTGCCCCACCCCATATTCTTTTAAAATAAAACTAATATGGGGTGGGGCGTGTCCCCCCCCCCCCCGCAAATACACAAACTCCGTAGTGCCACCCCCAAGAAAAAGGGTTGTCGGTTGCGGTGGCCATGGAGAGAGACACACATCTTAAATGTTGTTTCAGACTGTCACTCTCCCCGCATAATAAAACATGCACTTTATTTCAAATCCAGAGAAGTTAATCACGTGAATCTCAAGTAACATGGTAAATTTAGTAGTGATTGGATAGTTTCAAAGAAGATCAAAGTTTGAGTCTCTCAAAATTTAAATAATAAAATAAATAAACTGAATGTTATGGGGAACTATGTTGAAGGGGGCTCTCAGGAATAGCCTCCTAAAATCAGTACCATCATGTGTTTTATCAATCCTACACATAAAAATAAAACTTACCTAATCTCTCCTTGTTTTACTATACACAAATTGATTGGTCCAAATCTGTATTTACTTTTGAAGAGGATTCAATGCATTTAAGAAGGAGGGAAACTACAGTTTCCAATGTTTTGTTTGTTGCATATAGTGAAACAATGTGATTGCCTCATGAGGATACCCATGTCTTCTATATGTTGCAATAATTTTATTTTCTTAGAAATTGTCTCGTTCTTTCAGTTGGTCAAACTCTTGACGGGTATCTACCAAATTTTGCACTTGACATACATTTAAATAAGTTTTTAATGAAAATTTGTGTGTAGAAAATGCCATTTAAGCACCTCTGAGTGATGAAAGAGTGGATTGTCTTTCCCTGTGAAACCATGTTCTTGAGAATACATGGTATGGATATCAATGAAAGCATAAAGGATAAAGGAATTTTGTCAGATGTTGTAGTTGTAAATGCTCCTAGAGAAGTGTATGCAGATGTAAAAAAACATGTGTGTTGTTTAACGTTTCCTAAGGATGTGCTTGTGTTGTGGCCGCCATTTGTTTGAGAAAATATGAGCTATTTTCTTTGATTTTGCTATGCATATTTGTGGTTTGTAGTTGTGCTTGAAGGGGATTTGTTGTTTTTGGAGCTATGAACTCGCTAGTTCATCTTACCATGACATGTTGTATCATTGTTTGGTTTGTCTCGCATGGCTGCGAGGTTCATTTCACGAGTCCCCCTCACTTTTCCTATCTCTCCTTCGAATGGTTCGATTTGAGGGTCCTTCAAGTAGATCTGTTTACTTGGGTTGAGATTCATGGAGAAAATGATGAATGGATTTGACTTGAACTTAAGATCCCGATGCATGGACATCGTATGGGGTTTGAATACCAGCCATGGGTTTTGGGTATTTGTGTTTCTCTTAACCCTTGGTCGTAGTTTCAATTAAAATATATTTGTACTCTTCGTATCATCTTCGCTTTACAT
>CM031241.1:488104416-488116916 GCA_018340775.1 Taxus wallichiana var. yunnanensis | reverse complement strand
GTCGTGTAGATAAAAATGTAGTAAAAAAATTGTATGGTATTTTTAGTGTTGTATTTGTGTGTGTAATTTGTGGGCGTTACAAAACATATCTATTGTTGGTCGTGGCCGACTTGATTTTCAACCTGCATTATTTTCCTTATTATGGTCGAACCTAATATAACAGTTTATATGTATGTATGTATGTATGTATGTATGTATGTATTTATTTATTTATATATTTATATCCTCAAATAAGTATATATATATATATATATATATATATATAGATCTACAACAAAAATATCAAGGAAAGATGAAATAAATGGGACAAAATGTCAATACCCAAATAGAGCAATATATATATATATATATATATATATATATATAATACCATAACAAATCAAATACATGCAAACCCTAGGAGAGGGATGCAAAAAAACTCTCCAAAGGTGTGTATCCATCCAAGGAATTTGAGAAACCTTACATGGCCTCCATGCTCCCAAAACCTACAAATAAAAATGAGATAAAATTAGGGAAAATGGAAATAAAAGAAGCTCATAAGGAAATTTAGGGCAATCTAGATCCAATGGCCCAAATAGATAAAATCTAATGGTTGAAAATAAACCCTACATCACTTAAGTGATGGGGATTTTGTGGGAATGAGATTAAATTAAAAAGGGTATGGGTAATTGGTTGAATGGGGCCACTTAGTGGCTAGGCAAATTGTTAAACTTTTGTGGTAGGAAATAAATTAAACATTGTGCATGGCAATTAAGTAATGAACTAAAGAGGTTTTTAAATAAATATTGGTAAGGGTATAATTTTATAACCTAATGGGACATGACTATTAAATATTTGAAAAATACCCTAATTAAGTGACAGAACTAAATGAGAGACTTTTAAACCGTAAAGAATGTTGTTAGAAATAAATTAATAATATTTAATTATTAATTTAATTGCGACCACCTTATGAATGAATAATGTTGTAAATGATAATTGAATAAACGTGATGGATGATTATAATCCTTACAAAAATTTTAAAACAAAATTAAAAATTAAAAAAATCCGCAAAATTTTCCCATTAAATTGTTAGACTTTGGTGTGGTTTTGAATGTCAAATTTGTGAGTGTTACAATAATGAAGTTAGGGCGCTTAAATTAAGGTGTTATGAGGTGTAAGGTGATGTGTAGGAAATATATAATATAGATGTTACTTCAAACTAAAATGTCTTCATCAAGCCAGAATATTCAATCATATATTGCACCATCTCTATGATAATACGATTTCTCGCTCTCTCAACACCATTTTTCTATTGTGTATATGGAGGAGGCATATATTAATGAATTCCATGAGTTTCCAAGAAGGATTTAAACTCTTTGCTAGTGTATTCCCCTTCGATGTGAGCATAAAGTTTTAATTTTATGACCATAATTTGTTTCAACTACAACTTTGAATTTCTTGAAATACTCAAAAGCTTCATATTTAATATGAAGACAATATATCCACATTTTACATGAAAAAAGAGCATACAATACTGTAAACTAGCATGACTATGTCTCATTGGTCTGTAAATATCGATACATGCACCATATCAATCTTACCTAGAGCCCAAAATTTACTTCTCTAGAATGGTGTTCGATGTTGTTTTCTGTCAAACACCGTTGTCACCTATCTCTTTACTTTTTGAGAGGTAGTAATCCTCTCACCATATTATATCTGTGAAGGTTTTCAAGATATTTGAAACTGATTTGGCCAACTATCTAATGCCATAATTGTGTTGAAGAGGTGTATTTCGACATAAGTTCTTGATTGTCTCTTTGTACAAAATCAAGTTGGAACATTTGTCCCACATTGGAAGCTCTTGCAATAATTTTCAAGCTTATAGTTTTATCTCTAATCAAACACTTTTTCTTTCCACTTTTACAATCAAATTCAATTTTCAAATTGTGATCTAAAAGTTGACTGATTGATAATTGATTTTTTGTTAAACTAAGGACATATAAAACATCTAAAATTTTACAATGATGTGTACTAAGTGGTAAAGATATATTGCGAAAACCTTGGACACTATAGGATTTTATCATCACCGAACGAAACATGATTCTTATTGTTTGTGTCTCTCATCATGAAGAACCAAATCCTTACATCAAGTCATGTGTTGAGTTACACTCGAATCAAGGTAATAGATGTGATTTGGAGACGTGGATTCTTCATTTGGTTGGGTAGAATAAAATAGGTCTCCATCATCCAATTTATCTTCTTGTTCAACAACAATTCCTTGAGATTGGGGTTTCTTCCTCCAGCCCCCTTCTACTTGCCCCTTGGTAATTATTTTTTGTCCCTAATGAGATTGTTGGTTATTTTGCTTCTTATTTCTCGATGATCCCTTATAGAACGTATTATACCAAAAAAATTTAATTCATGGCTTTTCCTACCACAAATAAAACACTTATCTTATTGTTTCCCCTTGTTGATTCATCTGTTTCTAGGATTTAGAAGACTGAAATGGTCTCTTCCCTTTCTGATGTGAAGCTAAAGCTTGTTCTTCTACTCATGCCTCGGTGTTAAATATGGACTCTTTTTGTTACAACATATTCACTACATTTACAAAACTAATGTTTTATTCGGATAGATTGATTATGATCACAAAGATCCTATATGAGGGAGGAAATTCTCTCAAAATAATGAGAATGAGAGAATCATTTGTCACTTCCTCTCCCAATGCTAGGAGGGATGCCCTCAAAGTTGCAACATGTTATTAGAATGCCTCGTCTTTCTAATTTGGTTTAAATTTGAGATAATAGATTTGACTTTGTAGATGCATAATGGTGTTCATGTTCTTGGCCTCATATATTGTTCTCAATTCATCACACATTGCATTGGCCGCTTTAGTAACTACAATGTGTGGTTGAACATCATTTGAGACTAAAAATAAAATTATCAGCCTAGATTTATAATTATTTTAATCAAAATGATGTTGTGCAACAATATTTTTATCTAGTCTAGTGAAAGAGCCTTCCATAATAAGTCATATGTCATCAAGATTAAGTTGAGTCCATATTTTTGTTTTCCATCCAACATAATCATCTCTTTGTAGGAGTGGCATAAAAACTTGGGAACATTTACAACCATTGAGGGAGAGTGTAACACATAATAGGCTCATATCTTAATGACTCATAAGTTTAAATCAATTAGAGTGTAGTGAAAAAATTAAAAATGCTCCCATTCCCAAAAATCAAAATTCAGACAAAATTTTTGTTTTGGGGCGCTTTGTCCTATTTTTTCGGTACAAATCCCCCAATTTCTATAATTTTTTACAATTTAAAGATGGAAATACCATTTTATAGATTTTTTAGCAATGCGGGAAAAAATAAAAAAATGGTTCTCTGCTAAATTTAACTAACATGGTTTAACTTTGGATAAACTGCCAAATTGATAATACCATTGAAAAATCCTCCATTTTGTATTCTAAAGAGATATTTAGCAAAAATGTAACGTTCTTAGAGGGGTAGAACTCTTTATGTCTAGTTTGTTTCTTGAAATCCTCCACCAGCTCGACTATAATATTTGATTCTTTATATAGAGAAGGAAATGTTATATGAACAAGAATTTTGAAACTGTTTGTTTTTGGAAAAAAATACAAAATAAAATTAACGTGACCTCCCTTTATAATCTCTAAGACTTAACCAAGTAGAGTAGTAGGTGAAATGGTTGTACAGAAGTAGTTTTTCTATCCAAAGTATATTTTGGCGAGTTTTTAAATAAACAAAAGGTTAAACCCTAAATAGGGTTACTAGGCCTTAACCTCCAAAGGTTTAAAATAGTATTTTTGGACATCACCTTATAGAACCCTCTGTCTCCGCCATTTATTAAAAACATTTATCCTAAACATCGATGCACCTTTGTAGGTTGGAGATTTGATTTGTCCTTGAGAGGAGCTCAAGTTTTTGTTTCATCCACCGACATTTACTCGAATGAATCTGTTGGGATTATAGGTTTGAGTGCTTGGATGTCATTGTCGTTTCTTTCACCTTATTTTCTTTTCTCGGAATATATATTATAGTCAAATTGGAGAAAATATCTTTGTCGTTTGATCAACTCTCAAATTCTAATTCACACCAAAATGCATGGGATAATCTCCACATATCAAATGTAACACTAAAAGAGGGATGTAAATTGCTTAGACAAGCCTCATGATATAAATGTATTAGCCTAGATGCAAAATGCCTCCAAATTTGTTGCACATCCTACTAAATTTAGTAGGATACGAGGTTTAGAGATTACTAACTATGCCCCTTGATTTAGAGGTGAAACACTTAATTATGTAGGAATTTATTTATTTTCAAAATGTTCTAATTTTTAAAGAATTCAACATAAATTAGGAAACTAAAAATCTATAAAGGCTAGAAGAGTAGCGTCTAGGGTTCAAAACCCTATGATTAGACTCTCAAATACTAGAATTTCTACCCGATTTCTACACAAATGAGAGATGGGTATCGGGGGTTGGGTTTGTGGGATTGTAGGTGGCTCCTATTAATCTAAAATTTCATGAACCAAGAGGTAGAGAAACATTCCTAATACCTTTTACCACGTAAGAAGAACCATCACCTAATGAAACATGATTTTTCGAAGGTGTGTCCTTCACGGTGATAAACCAGTCTCTGTGCTTGGTCATTTGTCAAGTGGGTATCGAATCAAAGTACCAAACAACACTAGATGACATGGATGGTTCATTGGAATGGGTAGTGAACAAGAAGTCTTCATCATATGAATGATCTTCTTACTCAACTACATTTCCTTGTTGGTGGGGTTTATTTCGCCAATTCCCTTTCTTTGGCCCTTTCTTTTAGTGCGATTGTCCTTGATGAGACCACTTATTTTGAGGTCTATAACTAGTCAATGAACCTTTCTTATATGTATTGAATTAAAAATAATTCAAATTGTGCCTTCTTTTTAGATATGACATTTCTTATTTTGTTTGTCCCCTTGGTGATGTTTTTAGAACTTTTAAGAATGTTATGCTTTGTCTTCTCCTTTACGATGAGAATATAGTTCCTACTCCTCTTCATCATCTTTGTTGTACATTGTTTCTTCTTGTTGCAGTAGATTCACATCTTATCAAATGTAACTATCAAATCTGACAAGTTTAGTGTCGTCAAAAAAATGTGGTAAGAGGAAGGAATTGCTCTCATAATAATGGGCACAAGAGTTGTAACATAACCTCCTCACCCAAAGGTGTTAGAAGTGAAGCCATCAATTCTACAACTCTCTACAAGAAATATTCTACTTTCTCGTTCATCTTGAATTTGAGTGTATGCAACTAACTCTGTAAATTCAATATTGTGTTCTTGTTTCGGCCTCGTACATAGTGCTTAACTTATCCCACACTTATTTGGTTGTTTTGGCATCTCGAATGTGGGGTTGTACATCGTCATAAATTGTGAACAAAATTATGAATTTGGCCTTCTGATTGGCCTTATCAAACTATCTTTTTTGGGTTGCATCATCTGGTGATCTGGTTACAAAACCATTCACAATAGGACAAATCTCTTCAAAATCAAGTTGAGTTCAAATTTTGGTCTTCCACGCAGTGTAATTGTCTACACAAAACAACTGCAAGTCAGGAAAGAAGAATTTTGGAGCATTGTTCACCATAGTGGGTGGTTAGACAATTCCTAGCTATATGGCTTGTTAGCACAAAACAATGCAAAAATACACTAAAATATGATATACAATATTATAGCCAATTGTACGGAAAAGTGGAATAACATGCAATTTTTTTGTTTTACAAATCCCAGTGGCCTCTGAAGCTCAAAATGGCTCACAAACTGAAAAACAAAAACAAAAAGCTAAAAATGAAACTTTTAGATACCCCTCCTTTGGAAAACGTTGCTCAGAATGAAATTTTAAGCAAAACAGAAAAATAAAATTACCCCTAAAATTAGTGTTTTTCTGCTATTTTGAGTGGGGGTTTTAGCTTTCAGAGAGGAATGAAACTTTATTCATTTCCTAAAAGTAATACATACACCCGTATTTATACAACTAGATGAAACTTCTAGGATTGCCATAAAGGCACTAGGAACTATCTAGAATAGACGTATCTAGAAAATAGAGAAATCTAGATAGTCTTAGAACAATGTATTATTTTATTTTGCTAACATTCCCCCCCTTAATACATTGTTTTTACAAATGTACCCCCGAAATAGTTCAAATTTCTCTTTGCCAAGGGACTTGGTGAGAATATCTACGATTTGAGCGTCTGTTGAAAGACTTTAGAGCTGGATATGGTGGTTCAAAACTTGATCTCAAATGTAGTGACATTCAACTTCTATGTGCTTGGTTCTCTCATGGAAAACTTGATTTTTCACAAGTTTTAACACACCCTGATTGTCGTAGTGAATGATGGGAGGATTTTCTTTAGGAATGCCCATATCTGCTAAAATGTGATGTAACCAAATATCTTTACACATAACTCCTCGCACAAACAGTGATACTATGCCTCTATGGATGAGAGAGCAACAATTGTTGTTTTCTTCTTACTAATCCATGAGATAGGACCAGACATGAGATGAAAAATATAACCTGAAGTTGATTTCCTATCATCAATGGATCCAACATTTTCTGAGTCTATATATCCTTGTAAGAAGAATTGGGAGTTCTTATGATACTCCAGACCATAGTTGACTGTACCTCAGACATATCTTAACACATGCTTTGCTGCTACCCAGTGACATTTCTTCAGCTAATGCATGAATCTGGAAAGGTAGATCGCAACAAAGAAAAGATCTGGTCTAGTATATTTCAAGTATATGAGACTCCCAACAAGTTGTCTCGTAGAGAATACTTGTATGCACCCAAAATTGTACATGTTACATTGTAAGAAAAAGGTTACAAAAGGTCCCTACTTGATGATTTATATCCTTTTTGGAAGGTGTTTGAGTTCCTAAACCAATTGACATTACATAATTTAGCCTAGACATGCTTACTTAACATTTGCATGCTTTCTTCTAGCTTCCAACCATCGCCCTACCTAAGCGGTGGTTTTGAAACTCGCCACCTTGCTCTGGTGGCGGTTTTGGGTTTTTCACCCTACATAGGGCAGCGGTTCTATGTGAATTTTCAAGAAAGTTCACCTTCATTTTGACACGAAATTCTCTCACTTAACTTATGTTTTTATATATGTTTTTAGCCCATTTTAGACGATTTCAAGGCCCAACCGCCTTATGGCAATCTATTCTTACACTTATATTTTTATTACATGTTTTAACTCCCCTTTATGTGATGATGTGGTTTTTGCATGACCCAGCTTAATTCCTATATAACCATTGCTTGTTCTCAAGAAATTTTTTGAGAAAATTTGTATTCTTGTTATTGCAAAACTACTACCTTTCTTCTTTTTGTAGATTGCCAAAGCCAATCTCTATTCAATTGTGCTTGCAATCTTCCACTTGCATTACTTCCCAGTTTTCCAATTCAAGTTGTTGCTACTCCCGCATCCTTCTTCTTTTGTTTTGTTGCATTCCCATCCATTGGACTCATGTGGACACAAAGATTGAAGGAATAGATCGAGGGATAATATTCAACTAGATTTACCACGTTGCTTATATGGCCAAAGTTGGATCATTGTTTGCTTGGTTCATTCAAGTTATCAATTTTGAATTCATTGTTTTAAAGTTCATATCAAATATAGTGGATAAATTATTTCATTGTTTCAATTTTTAAGTAATTGCATAGAGCAAATCACATTAAAAACTTGCTCTTCAATATTGTTAGGGAAGTTGTAGGGAGTAATAGCTTCATTGAAGAAATGACTTGTTACCTACCTCCAAGGAAAGATTGAAATTTTTGTTATAAATATTCAATTGATTAATTAGTTTAGATTTAATTCACAAATGCACAGGAAAATAGCTACATCTGGATATCTTGTTTGTTTATGATTTGTTTATTTAGATTAGAAGTAATTTTTGTTTGTGTTGGTACCCAAATTTAATCTCCTTCAAATACCGAGCGGAATCATCGATCTTGACAAGACACTCGAGGCGGATAGATAATCATTTATGTCGTTTTGTAGCTGGGGAAGCAATCTATCTGACTTGTTAGCACTCAAGTTTCGAAAGGAGTGGGTAGCACTTTAAAAGGATGTGATCTGATCCTAACTATTTTAGGTTGTGCCTTTCAACCAAGGTAAGAGAACTTATTTTGTAACCTTTGTTATTGAAGAACAATGATAAATCTTTCTTTTGCATAAATTTTATAGAGAAGACCTTGGGAATGAAAGGAACGATAACCAGATCGTACCAAACCATGGTATCAGAGCAGGAGATTGCTATTGACATCCGTATGTAATTTTTATTTTGCAAATAAATTCTTTGTTTATTCATAAATTTGGGATTTGGTCGTATTTTGTTGTTGCATGCGCTTTATGCAAAACAGAGGCTTCCATTTGATCCGTAAGGTGTGAAAGCCCTAAGATTGATCAGAACTCGGCCATTTCTGCAAGCAGTCATTTTTTTGGTTTTTTTTGTTGTTACAGAGAAGCATGCTTTGGTTTGCCTCAGGATTCATGCCCACCAGAAAGAAAACACCCATTAAAATCCTAAGCCCTTGGTTATATGGTATGGTCATATGAGGGCTTAAAGCGTGTGATTCCTACTAGTAGGTGCTTAACTTCAATCCCCTTTAATTTTATTTGTGTGGTGAAGGCAATAACAATTTATTCTGTTTGAGTGGTAACTAAAATAAATAACATAGCAAAATATTAAAAAGCTTGAAACTTTTGATCGGTAACTCGGTTTTGAGTGTTGTTTTTTACAAAAGTGCTTATTTGTTCATGCTCTTTCCATTGGAAATATTTATTTTGATACTTGCACTATAGTTATAAAGTGCCAAATATGGAGGAGTGTTGTAATCAATTGTGGATGCAATTTCGGCTGAGCCCGACATCCTAAACTTCTGGGAGTTGCATTTTGTATCTATCATGGATTCTAAGAATGATATGCTTTTCTTTGAAGTGTGTGGACTTCAAGAGGATATTGTAAAATTTTTGGAAGAAAATAGATCGCTCAAGAAGTGAAATTCTCTTCTACAATCACTCATTCATGATATGGATACAATAATACACTTCCTGCAGAACAAACTTGTTATCCTACAACATTACCATCATATTGTGGACAGCCATATCCATGCTTCTAGTCCACTTGCATATATTGCTCCCGAACCCATTGACATTGATTTGTCGGTCTTTGATTCATTCCGATCTTGATACTCATACACCTATGAAGCTTGTTATTGCATGCTCTTCCACATCTGTGCCTATTACAGTACCACATGTTGTGTATCCTACTTCGCTTTCATACATGGATTTTTTTGAGAAGCATAACACTGCATTCAGTTCTCGCATACTTCGTTCTATGGGTCTCACTAGCGGAGTCATTGGCAGACATTCACAGGGTATTGTTTCCTCTATTCCACATGTTAAGTGGAATTCTCGTCATGACATTAGTTTTCGAGCAGATACTTCATTGGGATAACACATTGACAGAGCTCCTTTTTTCTTCGCTCAACTCTTTTTGAGGATCATGAGTAACACATGAGTTCTGCACCTTCACTTAGGATTGAGAAACCTCAGATTTCAGCTGTCGACATGATCAACCTGATACACATTTTGATGTTCTTTTGCATGCACCCATTGTATATTTTGCACCAATTCATATGCGCAGGCATCTTCTTCATCCATCCGTGTTGATTTGGGGTGGATATCTGGTCACTCGTGGCAGCGACATAGGCATTCGTTGAGAGGACTCTACAGGAATGGATCCTCCACCATTTGGCCTCTTACTCCACTTTCTATACCTTATGCATTGTGATACTCCTTGTTTTCAGCATTTTTCTTTAAGCAGGTATAGTGTATCTCTCTTGTTTGTTGAGAGATTTTGTATCCGTATTTTCGACACTTTTGACATGTTGTGATATCTCTTGTCGGGATCTATTCTAGTGCATTCCAGGTGTTATTTTGTCAATGTTTGAGTAGTTTTTTGACAACTCATTCAGATTTTTAGCATCACTCCACCCATTCAGTAGTATGGAAGGGTGTGGTGTTGATCCTGCTTCTTCGAGTTTTTGTCCTTGCCTTGTTACCTTGGCTTTTCTTGGATCGTGACACTCTGGATTTTATGTCTTTGCCTTGTTGCTTTGGTTATTGTTCTTGGATCGTGGCACACCTATTTGTAACACTTGATCGAATTATGTTTGGTGTTTTTTTGCACTTTTGACATCATTCTTGCTGATCTCCTTATATGGAGCTATTCTAGTGAAATGCAAAGTGTCGGTTTTTTTTTAGTTTTCTCGATCGAGCGGGATTTAGACCACAAGACACACCAAAATTCTTCAACATTGTATGAGTTTTTGATCCGAACTTCTTAGGATGCCTTGGAGTGGGTCTTTACTCTCTTTACTTTGTTGTTATCTTGGTTTTGGGTACCTTGCGTGTCCCTTTTTCCAAGTTATTGTACATGAGTACCTCATCAGCCCTAGTTGTCAAGACTCATACCGTGGATGTGCCACATCTATTTTGGCCCCAGACTTCACTTGAGGGAGGGTGTTAGAGTAGGTATTTACCTTAGCTCATGTTCACCCGGTACTTTATCTATCTTTATTGTATTTATCCTCACCCACTTATGTGTGTGGATATTTCTTTTCTCTTATTTAGATATTAGGGATATTATCTAGTTTTTAGGTATAGTTCTTTCCTTGATCTCTGGTATTGACTAGATCCTTGATGTCTAGTTCTCTCCTAAATCTATGGTCTTGACTAGTTCTTTGATGACTAGTTATTTCCTTGATTTATGGCTTAATCTACAACTTTGACTCGGTTCTTAGATTGTTATTCCTTACCTATTTAAGCAAGGTCCATTCTCATTGTATTGCATTGAGTTCCATAATAATATATGATATTGATGCTCATTTTTTTGTAAAGGTTTTATGTAAAGCTATTATGATGAATTTCTTTCATCTTATTGATCGTGGTGTTTGATTAGTATCTATGTTCTTGGCTTGGTACAATCTAGGTATCGTCCTTTCAGGGAAAATATGATCAACACACCAAATCGACTCTCATGAGTTGTCACTTCCAGATCATGGAGATATTTTCACAACAAGGCAAAGGTTACTAAAGATATTTGGGACCTTGATTGCTTCGCATTTTTGGTAACAGAGATTATGCATTTTTATGCACACAGGACAAACAAGGTTAGTACAGTAGGATTGGTTGTTTTTGAATAAATTTTTGGTGGGAGGTGGGGCAGGATGAACTCCGATTCACCGGATCCTTGAGGAATCTTACAAAATGGAAGGTTAAACAAATAGAATGCCACAAAATAGCTAAAGTGTTTCTTTAACTAGAATATTTACTTCAATGGAGGCCCATTAGTAATCTTTCACACAATCTTTAAGATTCTATCACGAAGGCTCGAGTTAGTAAATCCAACAAAGCATCAAGATGTGATTCAAATCACGCCGAAGGTACACCCAAAGGCTTACGAAATATATGTCAACAGATGAAAGAAAAGTGATTTTAAATCATTTATTCCAATCTCGGATGAAAGCTCTTCGAGAAATGAAATTACTGAGATACCACTAAACTATCACAAGGATTGAGACCTATGTGATTGAATTAGATTTTAATACAAGATTGCAATAAAACAAGAAAAACTATTTGCATACATTCGAAATAAAGTAAACACATTTTTCTCAAGACAACACAAATAACTCGAATTTTATTAAATCTATCAAAGATAGGAAATTTTCTAGAATGGTCTCGTAGCTTGTCAATGGCTATACACTTGTAACCACCTTGACATGATCGGATTTAATACAAAAGAGATACACAAGCTTCTCGGATGGATTCTCAAAATGATGGGCTCTGTCAAGATTTTTTCTATTAGAAAAATCAGTCTCGACTCCTAACACTCTAACAATTTGCACAAAAAATTCATGCCATTTATAACATTTACAACAGGGACCCCTTTTCCCCTCCAAAATTTAGACCTTGAGTGCTACCAAGTGCTTTCTTGCCATGATCATGATTGTGATTCTCATAATCAGATTTTCCAAAAGTTGCTAGGTGCTCGAGGGGGTAGATCTCATCAAATAACTCCTACATTCAACTCCTTCCTCTGGTAGATCACTCTTTCTTCAATTCGCCAACCATTTACACCCCTAATCATGTCCAAATTTGGCTCTTGTGTGCTTGGGAGAAGAAAAAGCAGAAAATCCGATTGAGCACAATAGTCAAACCATTTTAATGGAAAAAGACATCATCCAGATCTCCCCACCAAACTTAGATATCAACATTAACTCCCCTCTTTGCTTGGTGTGTAGGAGATACCAAGAAATCATGAAGACTCGCACTTCCGCACGTGTTTCAAAAAATGGGGAGAAAATCATATTTAGACTCTCAACCGCTATTGATCTTTACTTTGAATTTGGGTTGTCCACGTGGAAGATTCAAATTTAAAAACAAA